>BLSH010388320.1:47267-71968 GCA_018402905.1 Glandirana rugosa | reverse complement strand
ATGTCATTGGCAGTGAAGGGGTTAACCTGCAGGGGGCAGTGAAGGGGTTAACAATGTTCCCTGGGTGTGTTCTAACTGTGGGGGGGCGGGGTTGACAGGGGCATGACAGATCTAACTGATCCCAGTGGCAGGGATCAGTAGATCTGGCATGCCCCCCTCACAGAACGGGGAACCGCCGTGTTTACTTTGGCGGTTCCCCGTTCCTCCTGTCTGTAAGGAGATCGCGGGTCTCCGGCGGACATCGGGTCCGCCCGACCCGCGGGCACGCTCCCGCAGTGTGCGGCGGCACGTGCACGCGCCGCTCGCGCCTGCGGGAGCGCGCCCAGCACGAGCCGAATGGGAGGACGTCTATTGACGTCCTCCCGGCATTTTAGAGCCGCGCTGTAGCCGTCATTCGGCTATAGCGCGGAT
Source organism: Glandirana rugosa (assembly GCA_018402905.1). Classification (NCBI taxonomy): domain Eukaryota; kingdom Metazoa; phylum Chordata; class Amphibia; order Anura; family Ranidae; genus Glandirana; species Glandirana rugosa. Next base: position 71,557 of record BLSH010388320.1, on the reverse strand, counting down.
GCGAGGTAGTTAATGTAGAGAAAAAAAACACTTTACTACAACACACATTAATGCATGCAATAGAGTGCATTAACATGTGTGCATTACCACACCGCAATGCAAAGCTTGAATGCAAATGCACCCTGAATGTTTCCTCGGCGCATGAAATTTCTACTTAAAGCAGAGTTCCAGCTGAAATATGACTTTTGAGATAAAAATACCACCAAGAATGCTCATGCAAAACCGGAAATGATGTACGGTGCCACGGCCCCTAAAGGAGGAAGTGAAATCATATATATAATAAATTGCCAATTCATTTTAAGTATGCACATTAGTTCTCTGCTTTAAACCATGCCAGTTGTCACTGATGGTAGCCTCTTTGCTTAAAAGTTTCTTCACTGCCTAGATGTTTATATTGTATCAAGGAGGCTGATCAAGCTTTCTGAAATCTTCTTACCCTGCAGCTAAGTGAAAAAATACTCAAAAGGCTGAATGCTGCCAATTTCTTATCCCCCGTTATCAGCCATAGCTCAGGTGCCAACCGCTTCAGTACACATCGTATTTTGAAAGTACTAATGCACCACTTAACCACTTGTAACCAAATCACGTACAGGTACATGTTTGACTTCAAGTGGTTAAACCGGAGTTATGGCTGCAGCTGTCAGCCATAACCCTGGTATTGTTTTTTAGAGTTGGCGAAGCTCTACAAAATAAAAGCAATCCTAGCAGTTAATTAGCTGCTGGATTACTTTTAAAGTTGGCAGCGACGCCCTCTGGTGTCCCTGCCATAGAACGGGAGCCCGTCTTCTGATCTGGCATTTGCGCGGGTTTACAATAAAAGTGACCAAAGACCGAATTGTCTCTGATCATTTTTATGGTCTAAGAGACCATTTAATTTTTTTCTGACATGTTGGTATTATATCTTTCACTTGAGTAAATACAGCTGGGGAAATAAAAACAAAAACAGTGTCTGTCTTCATTTCAGGCTGCAAAGCAACAAAATGGGATTATTTTAAAGGGGGTGATTCTTTTACATATATACACTGTATATATACTGTGACGTTATGCGAGGTGCCATAATGGATGGGCGATACTTGTCGCCTTGCATGTGGTTAGTTTGAGGCAGCTAGTGAGAGTCCGACACTGCTTTTTCCAGCCACCATGGCAGAGCTGGTTCTGGCCTCGACATTCTGGTCCGCTCAAACCCCTCTCCACCTGCATTTAATGACCAGGAAGAGAGCAGAGGTGAGCTCTCTCCTGGATCTCAGAGTGAGAAAGCTGAGTGAGCTCTTTGTGCTAATTTAGACTTAAAAGATCAAGGTTTGTACTGTGCTTATGTTTTGTGGGTGTCGGGGACAGCCCCACACTTATACAGTGTGGGACTGTTTCCGACACCCACAAAACATAACATTTAGTTTAGCGCTGGACGGCGAGGTTTTGTATTCTGTTTTTATGTGTTTTGATCTTGCAAACCTGGCAAGCCATCAGATTTTAAAGAAACTGACCTCCATGCTGAATATTTTCCTCTGAAAAGTGATCCCCAGGAGCTGGTCTCCCACACGTGGTGGAGGATTCAGGCATCTTTCCAGAATGGTGGAGATGATGAAGGCCTTGCTACAAGCGACTGCGGCCCAGCGGGAGACAAACCAACAGGTCGCACAGGCCAATGCAGCTCAGTAGGAGATGAATCACCAGTTTGCGGAGGCCCTGCTGGAGTTAAAAAAGGGGCCCGCACCTTCTGTGGCAGTGGAGAGTAGTCGACCGTGAAGGGTGACCGAAGAAGCAGTGGGCAGGGCTGTTGGCCCCATTTTTGACAGGTGAGCCCCAAAAGGCCTACTTTGATCTGGAACCAGATAAGGCCCAGGACTATGAGACTCTAAAGGCAGAGATACTTGCACACTTGGGGGTCACCATGTCTGTCCAGGCCCCACGGGTGCATCAGTGGACCTACCGCACCGACAAGCAACCGCGTTCGCAGATGTTCAACCTAGTTCACCTTACCAGGAAATGGCTACAGCCAGGTCCCCAGATTGTGGAGCGCGTGGTCACGGACCGCTATCTATGAGAGCTCCCTGCTGCTTTGAGGAAATGGGTCAGCCATGGGGACCCCAAAACTGCAAGCCAACTGGTGGACCCCGTGGAGAGATACACGGCTGCTGAGGACTTGTTGCACTCATCTGCGCCCCACTCCAATGTATCTAGAGGTAAAAGATCGACCGGCGGACTCGGTAAGACTGTTCCAGGGTTCAGGGGTGTGAGGAAATTTGATAAGACTGATACGGCTAAAGAGCCTTTAGAGGGCTCTAAACCTGGAGAATTGCCAAATAAGCCAGGAAGGTCTTGGGGACCCTTGGGATGACTGGATATAGAAAACATACAGTGCTACCGATGCCATGTATTGGGCCATATTGCTGCCAAATGCACCCTGAATGATGAACCCATGCAATGCGATTATACTTATGTGAATGGACGCCTTTCTCTTTTTGCACAGATCATATATACAGCATCATGTTCAAGTCGCATGGAGTAGCAAATGTGCGTGATTTTTGTTGACGGGAGACCAGTCACTGAACTGCTTGACTAGGGTAGTGTGGTGATGTTGGTAAAAACACCCTAGCACTGTCTGAGTCATTTGCATCCATGGGGACACTCGCGACTACCAGATGGCGGGGGTTGAGATTGACACCCCTTGCAGTAGTGTGATTCATTTAGTGGGGGTGGTACCTTCACTACTTGGTCAGACGTGAACCGAATGTAGTACCTGACTTTGAGGTCCGGAGAGAGGACTTCTGTACAGAACAACTACGGGATGTCACTCTCCTTAGAGCCAGAGAAAACGTGGAGGTGATGGATGGGGAACCTGTTGACCCTAACTGGGGGGTGTCTTTTACCTACATGGCGCTTAAAAATAATTTGTTGTATCAGGTGTTGAAACGCGGGGAGGATGAGGTGGAACAGCTAGTGGTTCCCAAACCATTCCGCATGTAATAAGGGGGCATCTGGGTATGGAGAAAGGGAGAGAATAACCCAGAAATTCTTCTGGCATGGGTTGTATGCAGACGTCACCCCATTTTCGTAGTTCCCTTGTCCCACTTCCCATAATTGAAGTGCCATTCAAGTGAATTAGCATGGCTCTCATGGGACCAGTAGTAAAATCTGCCCGGGGACGCCAGCACATCCTGGTGATCCTGGACTATGCGACCCGCTATCCTGAGGCCATACCCTTGTGGAATACCTCCACTAAGACTATCACCAAGGAGCTGGTCCAAGTGTTTAGTTGGGTGGGGATCCCTAAAGAATTCTTGACGGATCAGGGTACCCCGTTCATGTCCAGAGTGGCCAGAGAATTCTGCAAGTTGTATAAAATCTCCCATCTCCATACCTCTGTTTACCACTCCCAAACTGGTCTGGTGGAAAGGTTTAACAAGACCCTCAAGGGTATGCTAAAAAGGTGGTGGATAAAGATGGGTGAAATTGGTATTTTCTGCTGCCGTACCTCATGTTTTCCATACGAGAGGTTCCGCCTCTATTCCCTCTTTGAACTCTTGTATGGTAGACATCCCAGGGGGGCTGCTAGATGTTGCAAAAGAGACATGGGAAGGAGCGGCCACCCCATATAGAAGCATCACAGAGCACATCTTCTTGATGCAGGATCGAATTGCAGCTGTCCTTCCCCTTGTACGAGAGCATATGGAGCAAGCCCAGGAAGCCCAGAAAAGGGTTTACAATCGGGGTGCCAAAACCCAAACTTTCAACCCCGGAGACAGAGTGTTGGTGCTAGTCCCCACGGTTGAAAGTAAATTCCTGGCAAAGTGGCAGGGTCCCTTTGAGATTAGGGAAAGAGTAGGGGAAATAAACTACAAAGTTTACCAGCCTGGGAAAAGGAAACCGGAGCAGATTTACCATGTTAATCTCCTAAAGCCATGGAAGGACAGAGAGAGTTTATTGGCAGTGCCCACTTCCCAAAAGCACCGGTTACCCCTGACCCCGGATGTCCCTATAACCAAGTCCTTGTCACTGATGCAACAAAACGACGTTAAGGAATTTGTCAGTAAAAGTAGAGACTAAATACCTGAGGCTAGACGAGAGGTGATGGCGAAAGAAATAAAAACCATGTTGGAGTTAGACGTGATAGAGGAGTCCCACAGCGCCTGGTTCAGTCCTATAGTACTGGTCCCAAAGCCCAATGGCACTATCCGGTTCTGTAATGATTTCAGGAAGCTGAATGACATCTCTAAGTTCGACACTTACCTGATGCCACGGGTTGACGAACTTGTGGATGGGTTGGGAGGTGCCGGTAAATAACAACCCTAGACCTAACTAAGGGATACTGGCAGATCCCCCTAACGAAGTCAGCAAGGAAAAAATGGCTTTTTCTACCCCAGAGAGGTCCTTCCAATACAAGTGAATGCTGTTTGGTCTGCATGGGTCCCCTGCATCCATCCAGATGATGATGGACAAAACCTTGAGGCCGCATCGGCCCTATGCAGTGGCCTATTGGATGATGTGGTCATCCACAGCCCAGATTGGTAATCACATCTGCTCCGGGTGCAGGCAGTGGTAGATTCAATGAGGGTAGCAGGTTTAACAGCCAACCCAAAAAAGTGTACCATAGGTCTGGAGGAGGCCAAATACCTTGGGTATGTTATTGGTCCGGGTCTGATCAAGCCTCAGACCAATAAGATTGAGGCCATTCAAAAATGGCCCTAACTGGTGAACAAGAAACAGGTTCATGCCTTGCTGGGGATTACAGGGTATTACTGACGATTCATCCCCGACTTTGCCACCATTGCCGTCCCTCTGACCGATTTAGCGAAGGGTAGAGGGTCCGGAATGGTTAAGTGGAATCCCGAAGCCGAGAAGGCATTCCAGAAGTTGAAGCAAACCCTTTGTGTACAGCCGGTGCTCGTGACCCCAGACTTCACAAAGGAGTTTGTTGTTCAAACCGACACCTCTGAGGTGGGACTAGACTAGGTGCTGTTCTGTCCCAGATCAGAGACGGTGAGGAGCATCCGGTCGTCTCCTTAAGCAGGAAGCTTAATAGGCATGAAAGGAATTATGCCATTGTGGAGAAGGAGTGCCTGGCTATCAAGTGGGCCTTAGAGGCCCTAAATACTACCTGCTGGGAAGATCATTCAGGCTAGTCACTGATCATGCAGAACTATAAACAATGCATGCTACGGCAATGGCCCATAGTATGTAGTAGAATGCTCAGAGGGAGAAAAGGTAATATTACCCATTCCCAACGGGGTTCCTGAGATGAAAAAGTATCATGGATATGTATCAAGTATCAGTCATCTTGATTAGTGAAGCAACCCCGTTTATAGGGAGGCTTGTTAGGACTGTGTTGGTGTTTAGGCAAGGCAAAGGTAACGTTGGTGGATTTTGGAGAAGGGTCATCTGCAGTGTTGTGTTGCTCTGTATCCATGACATAAGCATTATTAAAGTAGTGCTCCGCGTCATCTGGAGAGGTAAAAGTAAGATGTTCTCCATTGGGAGAGGAAATGTGTAGGATGGCTGGATAGGCTAGGGTAAATTTAATGCGATTGCTGTACAGTGTCCAGAAAATCGCAGAGAAAGCTTTACGCGGTTTCATCACCTCTACTGATTAGTCAGCAAACAATAGTAGGCATGTTCCGTCAATGGGCAGAGTATGTTAGTGGCGGAATTTCTGCATGATGGCGTTCTTGTCTGCATAATTCAGATAGTGGACAATTACAGGACGGGGATTGGTGTGATTTTCTGTAAGCTGGCCAATGTGATGAGCATGCTCCACAATACACGGAATGCCATGCCTAGTTGCTCAGGTATGACTTTGGCGCAGTGGTCAGTGGGCATTAGCAACTGACTCTGGCAGACCAAAAATGCACAGTTTATTTCGCGTGAGCGATTTTGTAGGTCATCTAATTTTTCCTAGATTTGTCTAGTAGAAGTTGAGATACATGCCAGCTCTGCAGAGTGGGCTGTAGGCTCATCATCTAAGGAGGAAATTCACTCCTCTGCATGTGTTAGCCTTTGGGCTTGTGGGTGAAGCTTGAGCTGCAACCGTTCCAGACCTCTCTGCACTGCATAGTCTACTGTCTGCAGGCACTTGAGGCTGCGATGGGTCTGTTGCCTGGGAGCAGGCTCCATCTTGGCCGCTGCTGCGGCTGTATCCCCTGATGATTGTGGTGTGGAGGAGACCGATAGGCCATGGGAACACTCCACGAATAGGTCCATGAGGGTCCCACTAGTCAGCGGAGGTGGGGGGATTACCCTGAAGTGGCGGCCGGCTTTACAAACGGGTTTTCAGGAGGAGCGGATCGCGAGCTAGCTCTGCCTACCTACTCTTTATGCGGCGCCGGAACCGAAAGTATCCATGTCGTTATGGATGACAGTTCAGAACAAAAACAGCTACTTGCATTTATCCATATAAACAGCATCCCTCACGGTGAAGTCCAGGTCACTCTGGTAACACAGACAAATAGCTGGAGGGATCCAAGGGCAAAGGGCCACTCCACTGAATGCAGTATTCTTGTAGCAATTGAAGAGATGCTCCCCACAGTAGATGGGTCTTCCAGAGAAGCTGTGTGCCAGTAGACTGTCTGATGTCTGGGTGCAGTAAAAAATGTCCCAGGAGGCAGGTCAGCGGGGCAGTGTACAGAGGGTCAGCAGGGCAAAGGATAGGGTCAGCCGTTTGTAGGGCAATGTACAGGGGCTATTAGTTTGTAGGACAGTGTAGAGAGTGTCAGCAGGGCAGAAGATGGGAGATCAGGAGGGGAGTGTACAGGAATCAGTAAGGCGTGGGGACAATAGGGCAAAGGACAGTGGTCGGCAGGTCCACGGGCAGGGCCAGCAGGGCAGAGGACAGGGGTCAGCAGGGCAGTGTACAGGGGTCAGCAGGGCAGTGTACTGTGGTCAGCAGAGCCAAGGATAGGGGTAAAAAAAACAAGGACAGGGGACAGCAAGGCAGAGGACAGGGGTCACCGCTGGCAGGGCAGAGGACAGCAGTTACAGCTGGCAGAAGAGATGACAGGGGTCACTGCTAGCAGGGTAGAGGACAGGGGTCACCATTGGCAGGGGAGATGACAGAAGTCACCACTAGCCGGATGGATGACACGGGCCACCGTTGGCAGGAGAGAGGACAAAGTACACCACTGGCAGGAGAGAGGACAGGGGTCATCACTGGCAGGAGAGAGGACTAGGGTCACCGCTGGCAGGAGGGAGGACAGGAGTCACTGCTGGCAGGAGGGAGGACAGGGGTCACTGCTTGCAGGGGACTGGACAGAGCTCTTTTTCCCATTCTTGCATGTCACACAGCCTGATCACAGGCACTAAGATCTCCTCATTCCCACAGCACACTCTGTACCTGAAATCCGATTCCATTAAACACAGCTACGGTCTTCAGAGTGTGCAGCTGGTTACTGTGGTGCAGGTCTGACCTGCGCAATTCCCTGGTCAGAACGACAGCTTAGCTGCAGTAACCAGCTAAACACTGTGCAGATTATAGCTGTGTGACAGCTGGCACAGCATTAGGGGTGGTGGGTATTTTTTGGCTTCCCCCTAGGTCCCAAATAATTTGTGTCTATTACTTTAAAAATCTATTCTAAAGCTGTGTGGAGAAGCTTTCAGGCAGTTAAAGCGGAGGTCCGAGGGCTAAAAAAAAAATTAAAAGTCAGCAGCTACACATACAGTAGCTGCTGACTTTTAATATTAGGACACTTACCTGTCCTGGAGTCCAGCGATGTCGGCACCCGCCGCCGATCTTCGGATCGGGGGACGGGTGCAGCCGCCTCCATCGCGGGTAAGGGAACCCGGACGTGTAAGCAGTACAGCTTCACGCCGGGCACCTTACTGCGCATGCGCGAGCTCTGCCGCGCTCTGCTACTGGCCAGGCGGCCAGTAGCAGAGCGAGCAGGGAGGAGGGAGCCGGGCTTCTGACGTCAGCGGCCGCGTCCGCCGGCCAGAGCTCCCGGAAGTGTGGAAAAGGACACCTGTCTAAAGACAGGTGTCCTCTTCCCCCTCCCCCCCGAAAGGTGCCAAATGTGACACCTGAGGGGGGGAGGAATCCAACCAGCGGAAGTTCCACTTTAGGGTGGAACTCCGCTTTAACATTTCCTTACTAATACATACCTGGTTGACACTGCCACTTCCAAGGACTTCCTTATTGTTAGGGGCAACGATATAACAGCCGATCCTCTGGCTGCATCTTTGCCACTCTGACTGTGCATGCTCAGCTCTGTAAGTCCATTCATTATCTTTTTTCCTCCAGTAGCCAACCCATGTGATTCATTTAATCAGCTTGAGGGGTGCCTGGAACCATCATGGCAGATGCCGCTGAGTGGAGGGGAGGGAATGCAGTCTGCACTCCATCAGCTTTACTGGAGGACAGGTGAGACATCAGAGGTCTTTTAGACCCCTGGTATCCCATAAAAGAGAACCTGTCACCAAAAATGTTGTCCCCGTGTGATGAAAAAAAAAATAAGTTAAAAGAATTGTTTAAAGCATTTTAAAGAACGTTGAGTCCCCCCACCCCCACATACACCCACGTACAAACATAAATGAAAGCATCAGGGGCAGCTACACAAGAAAACATCATCTGTACTACACATATTACATATTGTCATGAATGAGTGAGAGCAATAACTTTAGCACCAGACCTCCTGGGTAACTCTATACTTTTTCTGGGAAAATTCTATATGAGATATTGGAAAAGCTGGCACCGTATGCCCCATTCAAGCTGCTCATGGCGGGGGGATTTCAATAATATTTTGGATTATGAACTGGACACGTCAAACACAAAAAGAACCCCCAACATGGAGTTGCTGCATTGGGCCGAGGCGGCAGGCCTTACAGCAGTATGGAGATGGAGACACCCAAAAGAGAAGTGTTTCTCCTACTTGTCTCCCGTATTTGCATCCTCCTCCAGAATTGATTTGGCATTTGCTAATGATGCCTTATTACCACTGGTGGCAAAAACTGTATCTGCCGGGAGGATTGTCGGATCATACTCCAATGCAGGCTGAATTGCTATTGGGGTGCAGGAGACTAGGAGAGTTTGGCGGTTGTCCTCTAGATGGGTGAGTGAACCCTCCGTGGAGGAAGAGGTGCAAGCATACACCGATCTATATTGGGAAATTATTGAAGGCTCAGTGACTCCACAAATGGAACGGGATGCTTTTAAAGCAACCATAAGGGGGACGTACATTTCAGCTACTAAAACATTTTGTAAGAAACACAACAGTGTAGCGGCGGATCTATATGATAAAGAGCAAGAGTGCGCAAGAAATCATGGTAGCTACATCAGATACGCTAAGTCAATTGATATTCACTAGGAGGAATGTATATTGCCATTATTAAGAAATGGCAGTCAACCAGCTGCATCAGGTGGGGGGAAAAAACGGGAAATGGTTTGCTAAGCTGACGGCAGTAGAGAACTTTCCGATAGTGGTCCCGAGTATCAATTCCTCGTCTGGAGTAGAATTGGTGGATAGAGGGGATATTTTACAGACCTTTGCAATATATTATAAAGAGCTCTATTCACCAATACCTCCCTACGAGGAGGGGGAATTGAGGGAGATTCTAGTGGCGCTTAATTTGCCGGTACTGCCGGAAGACCAAAAAAAGATCTTAGACATGCCCATTAGAGAAGAGGAAGTTTTAACTGCAATCAGATCTTTTCCTGGTGGTAAGGCCCCTGGGCATACCGGCTGCATAGTAGCAGAGATACCTACATACAATTGCCCCTGGATTAGTGCAACTATATGAGGATAGACATCAGAGGGGAAGTCTTCCTCCCTCATTCCACGAGGCCTATATGGTGTTTCTTGCCAAAAAGGATAAGGATCCATTGCGATGTGCATCATATAGGCCTGTATCACTGTTAAATATGGATTGTAAAATCCTGGCAAAGGTATTAGCGGCTAATTATGGAGCTTATTGTCTCCCCAGCCTTTTTATGCTGAAAAAGGCTACAGATATTAATCTACGCAGGATTTTCACACATCTACAACTGAGGCCAGGTGTCTCCAGTGGAGGAATTCTGGTCTTTCTAGATTTAGAGAAGGCCTTCAATTCTGTTGATTGGAGATATATGGCAATAGTGCTTGAGCTGTATGGCTCTGATTACTATTTTAGGGAGTGGATTGACCTGCTGTATAAATCACCAACTGCAGCTATTAAATTAAATGGGATGATTTCTGAACCATTTGGTACTGGAAGGGGTACCCGCCAGGGCTGTCTCCTATCACCATGCATATTTGCCCTGGTGATTGAGTCTCCGGCTGCAGCCTTGCGTATGTCGCCAGAGGTACAGGGGATAGAGGTGGGTAGTCATATTGAGAAGACAGCATTGTATGCAGATGATATGGTACTCTTTTGGGTATCTTGAATACATTTTCGACTTACTCAGGGCTTAAAATCAACTGGGGTAAATCCCAACTTATTTCATTAAAAGCACCAAATCCGCTATGTATGGTCCCCGCTGGTTGTCCACTGCAGAGGGTGGACAAGAGGGTGGACAAGATAAAATACTTGGGTCTGCATATCTCTAATACCGTGGCTGACTTTATAGTCCTGAATGTCTCCCCCCCTAGTAGTGCAACTGAAAAATAGGCTACAGACATGGCAAAAGCTTCCCATATCACTTGTAGTTAGAGTAAATTTAGTATAGATGAAGGTCTTACCACAGCTTCTGTATTTGCTGAGAAACTCTCCTGTCTGGATCCAGAGACGTATATTTAGAAGTATTGATAGGCTGGTGTCGTTTTTTTTTGTGGCAGGGCTGTCAACCGAGGATTAAATTGGAGATATTAAAACTGCCATGGAGAAAGGGGGGATTGTCCCTCCCTGATTTTTACAGGTACTTTTTGGCAGGCCAACTAGTCCAGTCACGCAGTCCATGCGAGTGGTTACTTGGGCATGGGCGGTGGTTAATAAGGCAGAGAGTGAGGGGGGTCTCCCCATATACCCCTCTGTGGGGAAACTCTAAGTTGCTGCAGTTTGAAAAGTACCAGGACCCAATTGTCTGGATAAAATATGGTATAACCACTTCAATACTATGCACTTAGAACACTTTACTACCAGACCAATTTTCAGTTTTCAGTGCTGTTGCGCTTTGAATGACAATTGTGCGGTCGTGCGACGCTGTACCCAAACAGATTTTTTATCATTTTGTTCCCACAAATAGAGCTTTCTTTTGGTGGTATTTGATCACCCCTGCGGTTTTTATTTTTTGCGCTACAAATAAAAAAAGACCAAAAATTTTGAAAAAAAATAAAAAATTCTCTATTTTTGTCACAAAACTTTGTAAATAAGTAAATTTTCTCCATCACTGGTGGGCACTGATGAGGCTACACTGACGGGCACTGATGTGGCAGTACTGATTGGCACTGATGAGGCGGCACTGATGAGGTGGCACTGATGATGAGGCACTTATATGCAGCGATGATGAGCACTGTTAGGCGGCACTGATAAGCAGCACTGACGGGTACTGAGAGGTGGCACTGATATACAGCACTGATGGGCACTGATATGCAGCACTGACGGACACTGCTAAGCGGCACTGATGGGCACTCATAGACAGCACTGATTGGCACTCATAGGCGGCACTGGGCACTGATAGGTGGCACTGATAGGTGGGCACTGGTAGGTGTCAATGGTGGGCACTGATATGTGGCACTGGTATGCATTGATAGGGGCACTGGTGGGCACTGATAGGGGCACTGGTGGGCATATACACTGATAGGGGCTCATTCCCTGGTGGTCTAGGGTGGCATCTGAAGGTGGCACTGAGTGCCATCCACACTGGGCACTATGTCACTTACCTGGTGGTCTAGGGAGGTCTCCCCGGTGGTCCAGATTGGCTCCCTGGTGGTCCTTGGTCGGCTCCCTGGTGGTCATGGGTGGGCACATTCCTAGTGGTCCCTGGGCAGGCTCCCTGGTGGTCTAGGTTGGTGATCCGAGGGAGGGCTGTGCTGATAAATCATCAGCACAAACCCTCCCTGTCAGGGATGCAGCCGATCGGCTCTCCGCTCCTCAGGTCTGCAGACCTGAGTACAGGAAAGCTGACAAACGGCTTTCCTGTGTTACACTGTGACCAGTCGTGATTGGTCACGGCTGGTCACATGGTAAAGTGCTTTGGATCGAAACGCTTTACCGAGATCGGTATTACGGGGGGTCAGACTGACCTCCCACACCACTGATCGCCGCGATGCGCGCCCCCCTGGGCGCGTGGCGGCTTGTTATCCTGAGGACGTCATAAGACGTCCAGTCAGGATAACTAAGCCACTTCCCGGCCGTCATTTTGCATACGGCGGTTGGGAAGTGGTTAAAGACAATAAGTGATATAATGGAGGATGGAAAGTTGATGTCATTTGAAGCCCTGAAAGCAAAGTTTAAACCGCCTAATACCCACCTGTTCAGGTACCTGCAACTTAGACATGCATATCAGACTCAATATGGAAAGAATAAATGTAAGTTTCGGATAAGTGAAATAGAATCCTTACTTAGAGAAGAGGACCTAAACAAAGTTTTATCTAGGATTTATAAACAAAAAGGCATGGATGGGGATCAACTCTTAGCAGGCTGCACAGCAGGGTGGGAGGCAGTGTACCCGCAAATGGAGGGGGGAGACTGGGAAGCTATGTGGGACATTAATTTTACCAGATTGGTGTCAGTTAGGGAACCTCTTTTACAGTTTAAATTTTTGAATCGTGTGTATTGCACGCCAGCAAGACTGGAAAGAATGTTTCCTACACAGTCATCCCGATGTTGGTAGTGCAATCTCCCAGATGCAGATTTTTTCCATATCTTCTGGAGCTGTAGGTTTATACAAGAATTCTGGAGAGGGGTTACGGAGTGTATAAGAGAAGTTACAGGTGCCCATGTTCGAAGCGCGGTGGAAGTGTGCATGTTGGGATTCGTAGATACATCAGATGTAAGGAGTGCTACCCGTATACTCGTAACAATCTTACTTTTCTATGCCAGGAAAGTGATTGTGCTCTCCTGGAGAAAAAGTACACCTCCGAAGGTCACGACGTAGAAGGTCATTGTGAATAAGATTATTCCTATGTATAGGGCCACGTATGTTAGTAGGGGTATACCATTTAAATTTGATATGGTCTGGGGGAGTTGGGTCAACAGCATCACACAGTCTCAGATTGATAAGAGTTAACATTTGGAATGGCAATAATTATGGGAATCAGGGAATTTAGGAAGAAGTGGGGGGGGGCTTGTCCTGGGAAACTCTTCCTTTTTTTTTTTTTTTCTTTTTTTTGTTGTTTGTTCTGCCTCTCTTTTTTTTTCTCTCTCTATAGGTATTTGGGGTGGGGTATGGAGAATTAGAGTGGCGCCCAGCGCGTGATGTGAATGTATGAATGTTGTAGTATGGAGTCTTATCAATGTATTATTGGTTGTCAAAAAAAAAAGAGAAATTAGAAAAAAACCTCAAATTGTCACCTATGGAAAGTATAGGGTACTGAAGTTTGTCGCCATTTCACGGGCACATGCAATTTTAAGGTTTGACATGTTGGGTATTTATTTATTTGGCACATTCTAATCTTTTATATTTTACCAAAAAATTGGGTCATTTATTGCATTTCTGTGCCCTAAAATTAACATTTGTGGGGTTTTTTTACAGAAAATTTTCATTTCCTAAACCATTGAACTATTATGGTAACATAAACAATTTAAACTATGACAATTTTCTTCTCTAGGGTCTCTGCTTTTCAGAAAATATACAATGTTTGGGGGGTTTTATGTAATCTTCAGGCTTAAAATTATGTTTAAAATGTGCGCAAAACCCAAATATGGTCACAGCACATACTTTCATTTTTTAACATCACCATTGTAATAGCTATACAAACAATAGGTATTTTGGACAATTCTATAAAAGCTTATTTGAAAAATCCTTTTCATGTTGTGGCTACTTTCACACTGAGGCGTTTGAAAAACGCGTGCAAAACATCAATAGTTATTATCGCGTTTTTGCCGCGTTTTACCCGAGTTATCGCTATAATTATTTGAAGCGCTAGCATTAAATAAATAGCACATTCCCCTACATTACATTCTGTTTACTTCCTGGTATTTTGACTTTTCCACAACCTCTGGGCGTTTTGCTGGTGCTTTTAATGCGCTTTTAACGAGCTTTTAAAGCGTTTTACATTCATTTCATGTACATGGGCGTCTTTAATGCGCTATTTTTAGCTCTCAGAATAAGCACAAAAAATCACGCTTGCAGGACTTTTTTAAACGCGGCACCAGCGTGACGCCCCAGTGTGAATAGGTACATTGGAATTAATGGGCAGCGTTTTAGAAGCGTTTTGGAAGTGCTATTTTTAGCACAAAAACGCTAGGAAAGCGCCTCAGTGTGAAAGGGGCCTGTGAGTTCTGTCTGTCTGCTGGATTCCCTGCATGCTTTGCAGCTTCTCCTCTGCTCTTCACTTTCAATTTCTAAGGTTGTTACCTTGATGCCTGCAAGCTGTAATTCCTGTACTGACTCCTCCTAAACTTGGATTGTGGCTGGCAATGTGTGCTAAAGCAGCTGCATGTAGTTTCCATCAGGGGCGCATATAACAAGGTGACAATGTAGAAGTATATTTGGGAGACAGTTGTCACCACACATTAGCAATTGCCTGAATCGCCTGCGTGGCAGGATCACCAGGTATATTTTTAATAAAGCTGAAGATTTCAAAAAAGGCTAAAAACAGCCTTCGGAATTGCATTAACATGTTAACGTTTACGTGAGATTTTAGTGATTATGCTTTGAGCTACTTTAAAATAGAAGCAAATCACAAGGTTACTTTTAAAGCGGTTGTAAACCGCTGAGAAAAAAAACAAAAAATCATGCAAGACAAAGGCATAATGTGCTAGTATGCATCGCATACTAGCACATTATGAAATACTCACCTTAGAACGAAGCCCTCTCAGCTGCCCCCAGTCACCGCTGAGAGGGCTGACATCTTCTCCCGTCCTTTCTACCGGGATCACAGGCTCCGGTGCTGTGAGCAGCCAGAGCCCCGATGACGTCACTCCCACGAATGCGTGCGGGAGCCCTCGGTTCCAGAGAGAAGCTCTGAAGTTCTGGCACGGTATGCCGGACCTTCAGAGTGCATGCGCCACTGATGTCAGCAGCTGCATGCAGGGTGAATATCTCCTAAACCGTGCAGGAAACTGAAAATAACAAAGCGGAGTTTACTTGAATTTAGTTTAACTGAATACTGAATATATAAATTCGTTTAGTTGAATATATAAATCAATTGTCTGATTACATATAGATCTGATGGGAAAATAGGTGCTGTTACTGTTATATCAACAGTATGTGGGTATGAATTTAGCTTACCAATACCAGTGATCTGCCTATTACAGAAAAAAAACTGAAGTTTATTTACTTTATCAATTTAACCACTTCAGTCCTGGAAGGATTTCCCACGTTAGGACCAGAGCACTTTTTGTGATTCGGCACTGCGTCGCTTTAACTGACGATTGCGCGGTCGTGCGACTTTGTACCCAAACAAAATTTGCGTCCTTTTATTCCCACAAATAGAGCTTTCTTTTGGTGGTATTTGATTACCTCTGCGTCATTTCTGATCACCGCTAAAATACAAATAAAAAAAAAATATATAAAAAAACATTTTTTCCATTGGTTTTGGCTGATTTTTGATTCTTCCTCATACTTTTGGTAAAAAAAAATCGCAATCAGCGTTTATTGATAGGTTTGTGCAAAAGTTGCCACGTTTACGGACGATGAGAATTAATTTCTGGGGTTTTTATTTTTTTATTGTTTACTAGTAATGGCGGTTTTTTACTAGTAATGCGATTTTTAGCGGTACTGCAATATTGCAGCGGACATGTCGGACCATTTTCACACTTTTTTGGGACCATTGGCATTTATACAGCGATCAGTGCTATAAAAATGCACGGATTACTATGTAAATGCCATTGGCAGTGAAGGGGTTAGCCTGCAGGGGGCACTCTAAGGGTTAATTGTGTTCCCTGGGCGTGTTCTAACTGTGTGTGGGCTGCCCTGGCTGGGGAAAGGGGATGATCACGGCTTCCATATAGAGGAAGCCTGTGATCACAGCCCTTCCCCCTCTATGAGAACAGAGATCCATGTTTACTTACACGTACCTCTGTTCTCTCACTGCGGGGGGGCCATCGCGGGTAGCCGTCGGTGATCGAGTCCGTCCTGCCTGCTCCCTGCCCCCCCCCCGGACACAGTGAGTGCGTGAGCGCGCCTCCGGCGGCGCGCACGCTCACAGCACTAGTTATCGCAGCCGCCAGCTTGCGATAACGAGCCACTCTGTCGCCGGCAGACTGCGGTCGGCAAGTGGTTAACACAGCAATGTAACCATCCTTAAAGTATATGCACCCAATCACTTGATGATTACTAAACCCAATAATATGAAAATAATTCACCCCCCCAGTGCCCACAGCTTATAAATCTTCTTTTTACACTAAAATATTGCCACTATATACCTTTTTGGCTGATCTGTATACCACGGTCATGTGATAAACTGCAAGGTCTGCCTGAGTGCTGACTGTTCAGGTAGGAGCCTGTGTCCTCATGCTGTTATGGGAGTCGGATCATCCATCAATCAAGATGTGACATCCCACCCACTGTGTTCTTTTTTTAGTTACTGGGCATAGAGGAAGAGGGAGGGACTGGGCTGTCATTTAGGATCTCTATACACGCCCACGTGTGATGTCAATATCACGTGACCTGAATAGCTCAGCTCAAAACAGGAAAAAAACAGGCGTTAATGAACTCTACCATTGATCTCTAATGCAGTAGTGGCCACTGGCCCATACCAGTTAATTAACCCCCTTGTGCTGTATTAGTGGTCAGTGTTAATTAACCCATTCATGCTGCAATACAAAGGGGTAATTAACACTGACCCCTAATACAGTACAGGGGGGTTAATTAACATTGCCACTGGCCACTACTGCATTAGTGATCAATGGCAGTGTTAATTAACCCCTTTGTGCAGAATTAGTAGCCAGTGTCAGTGTTATTTAGCTCCATCATGCTGCATGTTTTCAAAATAGCATAAAGCCACTGGCCATATATGCTGGGGGCTATCATTGCAGTTATTGCATCAATGCTGGGGATCATTGCAGAAACTGGCACCAATGCTGGGGATCATTGCAGAAACTGGCACCAATGCCGGCAGTTATTATTGCAGAAACTGGCACCAATGCTGGCTGTTACTATTGCGGAAACTGGCACCAATGCTGACAATTATTTTTGCAGAAACTGGCACCAATGCTGGCGGTTGTTATTGCAGAAATTGGCACCAATGATGGGGTTCATTGCTGAAGCTGCCCACCAATGCTGGTGGTTATTATTGCAGAAACTGGCACCAATGCTGGCGGTTATTATTACTGAAATAGGCACCAATCCTGGGGGTTGTTATTTCCTGGGAGTTCTATTTATTTCATATCATATTGTTATTTAAATTTGCTAGATGCTATTAACAGCACTACTATTGTCATTATATGCAGTGTTATATGGGAATAAAATATTGGGGGGGGGGGGGGTGTGATGTGACACCATGTTTTACTGCACCAGGTAACACCAACCCTAGTGACGCCACTGAGTGGGATCATTTCGATATGCGGCTGCAGGGAAATCCATTTCTACACACAGTAACGTCTGGAGCCGGGGCGAGATCCCTCCCAAGATAGCACTGACAGCAATGGACTAAGGACTTGCACCCCTCCTAAGAGCCTGAGAGGCTCACATACAAGTTTCTTTTGGGTACAACTGGCACTGTTATAGCACATTAGGACTATTGCTAGGATTATTACAGTGCATCCAAAAAGTATTCACAGCGCTTTACTTTTTCCACATTTTGTTATGTCACAGCCTTATTCCAAAATGGATTAAATTCATTATTTTCCTGAAGATTCTACAAACAATAACCAATAATGACAATGTAAAAGACATTTGTTTGAAATCTTTGCAAATGTATTAAAAATAAAAAATGAAAAAATCACATGTACACCTATGCAGCTTTGAATGTCCCAATGAGCGCAGTGGTCTCCATCATCTGTAAATAGAAGAAGCAGGGAACCACCAGGACTCTTCCTAGAACTGGCCACCTTGCCAAACTGAGCGATCAGGGCAGAAGAGCCTTAGTCAGGGAGGTGAGCAAGAACCCGATGATCACTATGACAGAGCTCCAGCAATTCTCTGTAGAAAGAGGAGAACCTTCCAGAAAGAACCACCATCTCTGCAGTACTCCACCAATCAGGCCTCTATAGTAGAGTAGCCAGAAGGAAGCCACTCCTCAGTAAAAGGTACATGACAACTCGCCTGGAGTTTGCCAAAAGGCACCTGAAGGACTCTTAGACCATGAGAAACAAAATTCTCTGGTCTGATGAAACAAAGATTGAACTCTTTGGCCTGAATGGCAAGCGTCATGTCTGGAGGAAACCAGGCACCGCTCATCATCTGGCCAATACCCCCCTACAGTGAAGTATGGTGGTGGCAGCATCATGCTGTGGGGATGTTTTTCAACAGCAAGAACTGGGAGACTAGTCGGGATTGAGGGAAAGATAAATGCAGCAATGTACAGAGACATCCTTGATGAAAATCTGTTCCAGAGCGCTCTGGACCTTAGACTGGGGCGAAAGTTCATCTTCCAACAGGACAATGGCCCAGCCAGAGCACAGACTTGAACCCAACTGAACATCAGCGCCTGAACTCACAAATGCGCTTCTGGAAGAATGGTCAAATATTCCCATAAACACACTCCTAAACCTTGGGGACAGTCTTCCCAGAAGAGTTAAAGCTGTTATAGCTGCAAAGAGTGGGCCAACTCAATATTGAACCCTACGGACTAAGACTGGGATGCTATTAAAGTTCATGTGCGTGTAAAGGCAGGTGTCCCAATACTTTTGACAATATAGTGTATTTAGGGTCAGAAATTAGGCCCCACATACTGTATGTATTAGGAACATTTTCCTTATATATACTGTTTGTTGGGGTATACTTATTTAGGGCTGGGTAAGGATCTGTTAATGTTATGTACACCAGATATGTGTTTTTTGGACTTTTTGTTATTATTTTAATTAATATCAATAAAGGTCTATTGAATACAGTAAGGGCCAGTTCACACATAGGCGACTTGCGATCCGACTTGTGTTGCCCCAAGTCGCTTGACATCAGAAATTCCATTGAAGTGAATGGGAGCCGTCTTAATGTACACTACTGAAGTCCTTCCGACTTCAAGGCGACTTCAGAAAAGGTTCCTGTACTACTTCAAGGCGACTTCTATCCGACTTGTGCCCATAAAATTCAATGGAAGTTGCCTCCAAGTCGCCTTCCTGTAAAGCGACTTTACAGGAAAAAGAAAATAATTTACACAGGTACTCCCCACGAATTACCCAGGCAACCCCCACCCTCCCTTCTCTGATTGGCCACAGGCAAAGTCGCCTGGCATGGAGGTTGCTTCAGGTCGCATTGTAAGTTGCCCAAAGTCGATCTGAAGTCGCCTTGAATTAGTGTTCAATTTGCCTAGCAAAGTCGTCCCTGAAGTTGGATCGCCTATGTATGAACCCGGCCCTTTACGTTTGATTCTGAGTGGCACCAGAAAAGTCCCAATGACATTTTTGCCTTATGTCGTATTTTTAAGTAGTAAGATTTGATTAAAACAACATCTGGTAATCCAGAAATGAAGGTCATTTTTCAGCCTTTTACTGTTTAGGGTGAAAACCATAAGTGTTAACTCGTCAGCTTATGGAAAGTGTTGCCAGTAAATCAGCATAAGTACCGGAACTCTGGCAACCCAGCTTCACTCTCTGGTATGCCTGCTGCTAATTGAGATGAGTAATTTCAGCGTCACACGGTAGGAGTGATCAGTAGGCAACAGTAGCATAGGACAGTGCTTTTTAAGTGCCTTAGAACATGTAATGCTGTCCCACAGGATCCAGGAACTCTGCAGGCATGCAGGATACACGCCTACTGGGAAGTGAAGTCCTGTTGTTCCTCTCCACCAGTCATAACATGACCAGAGAAATAAGTATCACTTCCTAGCAGTTGCTGGTACTGATGAGATATCTGATAAAAAAAAAATTGTGTTGGAGGAGAAATGGGTCATCCCTTATCCCCTACAGTGTCCCCAGACCATCCAGACCCCCCCCCCCCCCGCCTTCAGCCTGCTGTAGAGCCCTCAGTTCCACCCAGTCGCCTGCCGTAACTTCCAGGCCTATATAGTGCCCTCAGCTCCCTGTACAGTCTCCAAGTTTGTTGGAGAACCCTAATATCTCCCCAGCCCCATCTAAAGCCATCGACATTTACCTGTGCATGCTCCTACAGAGTATTTCCCCAAGCACAAAAGTGGCGTGTTCTGCGAAACACACCATACACGCATGCATAGTTAAAATGCGGATCCAGAAGCCATTGACGTTTGAAGGTGTACAGCCACATGCAACCATTCACTTGTTTGGGTGGTTGTACACAGATACCCCGTAGAGTAAGGCAGTGGTTCTCAACCCTGTCCTCAAGCACCCCCAACAGGCCATGTTTGCAGGTTTTCCTTTATCTTGCACAGGTGCTTTAAATCAGAGTCAATGGCTTTGTATTTTGGACAGCTATTTTATCTAAGAGAAATTCCCAAAACATGGCCTGTTGGGGGTACTTGAGGATAGGGTTGAGAACCACTGCAGTAAGGCACCAGACATTTTACACTAAAATACCTTTCAACATGTAAATGTCCATGTGAATGAGGCATAAAAATGCTAGCTGCCTGGGTGTCTATGGCTTCAGAATTTTGTAATTTTCAGATGTCAGAATGAGTTCAAAAAGCGCTAAACTGCATATATGAGTCTGGTGTGCTGTCTCTCTCTTCTGTCAATAGGTGGTACTGCTACCTTTGGCATTAGGATGATAGATTACTGAATTTAGGTTATGAGTAAATATGTTGTCTTAGCCAATCAGGAGTTTTCTTCGGCCCCTGAGCATGCTGGGATAGCCTATTTATTTGGAAGGAGTCAGGTTATGGAGGTTCTTTCCACCCTGGGCTTTGGCTTGGGGGTGATGTATTTGGAGCAGCAGCAGAGGCTTAGGCCTAAAGCCTGAG
Organism: Glandirana rugosa; assembly: GCA_018402905.1. Lineage (NCBI taxonomy): Eukaryota > Metazoa > Chordata > Amphibia > Anura > Ranidae > Glandirana > Glandirana rugosa. Next base: position 50,516 of record BLSH010388320.1, on the reverse strand, counting down.
GCCTAACCACGTGTGTAGAGGCTCAGTCCGAGGGAGCCTGATCAGTGCCGAAGGTAATGGAGAAGCAGTTGCCACAAAGGGACAACAGCTCCTGTTACCAGAGGCAATTGTAGAAGGGATGGAGTTCTGAAGGAGTACCAGAGCAGACGCTTCACTAGCCGGGGATGGTGAAGTAAGTGGGAGAGGTTCAGTAGAGACTCCAGGAGTACAGCAGATAGCTGTAAGTAAAGCTTGAAGATAAGTACAGTGGGTTAGGTGTGAGTCAAGCCAGTGGGATCCAGCAGGTATATGTGAGTCCAGGAACCCAGCGGGTAGTGTGGGTGCAGCTTGAAGAATACAGCAGGTAGCTGTGAGAAGAGCTCAGGGGATCCAACAGGTAGCTGAGAGTCCAAGAAGTTTAGTGAGAGACTATGAGCTAAGCCTGAAGACTACAGTAGTTGGCTGTGAGTGAAGCTTGAGAAGTCCAGCGGGTCCTGTAGCTGGGGAAAGCTTGAAGATCTACAGTGGGATACTGTGAGTGAAATGTTGCTATAGGAGACAGCAGTTGCTACAAAATGCAGCACCCTGGGTTAAGTTGGGATGCTGATCAATTTAGTTTGCTATGTGATAACTAACCTGGATGATTATTGTAGGATCCTCTGATTTCCTCTCCAGTTCCAGGTTAATGCATCCCTCTTCTCTACCACTGGGTGGCCTGGTCATTCCTGGCATTTATTGACAAGGTATAGATGAACATGGAATGTGAGCGGATAGGTTGTTCTGGCCAATGGGCAGGGGTCTTCTTCAGCCCCATGGCCTGCTGGGAGAGCCTATTATTGGAGAGAAGTCAGGTGATCCGGGTTCTGTTCCACCTGGAAGGCTGTCTGGGTGTCAAAAGCTCCTGGCTGCTAGGCCAGAAGCCTGAGGCCTATCCGGGAGTTCCTGGGAGTTAGGCAGCCTGAGACCTACCCAGGAAAGGAAGGAGTTGCAGAGGTTGGGGCTTTGTGCAAGGACGCCTAACCGAGTCTTGCGGGTTGTGCCGGCCGGAGAGCCCCAATTTGTCAGCGATGAAAGGACACAGTTACCAGTCGGGGAAAGACTGTCATTCCTGTCACCATCAGTAAGTTGTAAGCCAAGGCCAGAGGTAAAGGGGAACTGTCGTTATCTAAAAGGACAACACTCCTCTTGTACAGTCTGGAGGGCAACATAGAGAGGGAGAGTACCAGAACAGCCCTTTTCGCCAGGGGTGACGCTTGCAGGAAGGTTCAGCAGGTGGGCTGAGTTTTGTTGAGAAAAAGGTCCCGCAGGTTAGCGTGGATTAAGTTCTGAAGACTTGGCTGTGTGGAGCACTAGGAACCCAGTGGCAGTGGGAATTGAAGCTGCAGCGGGAGGCTGTGAGATGGAAGCCAGTTCTGCACAACTGGGATACCTGTTGGTATGTGTTAGATCTGAGTTGAAGTTCAACCAACTAAGGAAATTGCTCCAGAGTCACTCTTTAACACCACTGTTCTGAATTGTGAAATTACTGCATTGTTCTGTTCAAAGTCTTGGAGTCTCCAAAAGTGCTGTTGCACTAGTTCTAAGGATGTCCTAGCCCTAACCATCTCTCCCCAGTTCATAAAGAGAAAAAAAAATCTCTTTCAGCATTCTCAAAGTGTCTGGTGCCCAATTTTATTCGGCATTGCACCACACCCACTATGCCTAGTAACCCACACTGTAAGGATGGATATCAGCTCTCCCCGGCTCTGAAGTTCCTCACCAACTCTTCCTTACAGTACAGTTATTCATTAATACAAAAGTTCTCCTTGTTGGCTAGCACAGTGCTGGGGAATTTCCTATTTTGTAAAAAAAATGACAGTAATTTTATACAAGCTACAGAGTAGCTGTGACCCTGAAAACGAAAGTAAATAAATGCAGGGACATGTCCTGTGAATAATATTGATAGTGGCTGTAACATACAGTTCTTTGATTTCAGCAAGTCTTATGTGTAAATTAATGGGCAGAATCATTTCATACTGTAATTCTAGCAATTATGGTTTGTAATTGAAGGATCCTTGGAAGTCAAGCCTAAAGTGTTACTAAACTCAGGACCCTGCATTCACTATATCTGGTCTTGTACAGTACACAAAACATGCAAATGCAATCGTTTTAGTAAATATAAATTGTAGGGGTGCGGAATTTAATTGATGCATCGCGATTCGGCAGCCCACGATGCGGCATCGATGCATTGACTGTCAATAAACGATTCTCAGGTAATGACATCATCCACTCGCCACGTCTTGCCAGAAAACAGCCAGAAAAAGCCAAAAGTAGCCGAAGACGAGCCGCGCATCTCCTGGTGTCATCCCCAGCTGCCCTGCGTCGCTGTGTGGAGCTGAGCTGGATGCTGCAGGAGGGGAGACACGTGGAGTGAGTGTCCCCGACTCCTGGTCCCAGGCCCAGCAGAGATAGTCCTCCTCTCATGCTGTGTCACACTGTCACTCAGGCAGACCACCAGCGCTTGTCCTCCAGGTTGCTGAAGGCAGACCTGAGTGATCCAGGCCTGATGCCTCAGGCCAGCGTCCCAGGCCGCGCTTGTCTCTCCGTCCTCACCTCACAAGCTGCTGCAGGAGACCACAGACCAGACCACCAGTGCACCACTCATCATCAGGTACCTCATCCATCCTAATGGAATTCGTTGTTTTATTGAATTATTACTACTAATACACTATAGTATAGTATCTTTAACCACTTGCCGACCGCCGATCGGCATCTGACGGCGGCAAAGTGGCTCTGTAAGGCAAACCGCCGTCATACGACGGCGGGCCCGCCAGATCGCGCACAGTGAGCGCGAGCGCGCCGCCGGAGGCGCGCTCGCGCGCTCACTGTGTCCGGGGGGGCCAGGGAGCGGGTGCGGCGGCTTCGATTGCCGCCGGCCACCCGCGATGCCCCCCCGGAGTGAAGGAGCGGAGGTCCGTGTAAGTAAACCGGCGGCAGTCTACGGCTAGCCGCCAGCCGTTCACCAATTTCTATGATATGATATCACATAATCATCATTATTAAGTTATTTTGTTGCTTAAGGTAATCCTACCTACTCCATGGACTACTACTCACCACGTGACCACCAGACCAGACACCAGAGGACGTCGTCGAACACTCCACTCCTGCCTCTCTGTTCGCGCCGGACCCTGCGACCGGACTCCGTAGTCCGGACCTAGTGAGTCCAGACGGAAGTCGTTGGACCTCCTGTTCGCGACCACCAGACGGACTCACTGTCACACTGTGTCGTAC
>BLSH010388320.1:23689-34596 GCA_018402905.1 Glandirana rugosa | reverse complement strand
ATCCCCCCTCCCTCTCCTATCCCTCCTTCCCTCTTTTTTCCCTCTCCCTCCCTCTCTACATCGTCGACAAGAGCTTATATAACACCACTCTAGCATCAACTCAACAGTCCACAACACACAGTCACACTGTGTTGTTGACTGTCTGGCACTGGCAGTGGCAACTGGCAGGTGGCGTAGCAGACTGGCAGGGGCACTGGCAAACAATCATCAAATGAACCTGGAACATATTATATTTGTTTGTTATAGCTTGCCTTTTCTAGCACTGTGGACTCTGTGGAGGTGGTGGAGGAGATGGAGAATGTTTTTTTCAAAGGTTGTGCAATGTGCCCAGTTTGAATTTTCTGACTGTCTGTGTCTGTCCATTCCCATGTCTACAGGGGTTTAAACCTCAACCAAATACTAAAAGTTTTTTTCAGACAACTGACGCCTGCCAAGCCACCAAAGGCATGAAAATCCTTGAAAGAATAAATTGAAACTTAAAACCTTGAGTAAATCTTAACTGAATCACACAAATACATACAGAAGAAAATAAAAATAACACACCATCACCCACCTAACCTCATTGTCTGTGCCATTGCCTGCCTGGCCCAGTGGTCCACTGGCTTGCCCTTTCTCGTGATTTTCTGATTCACTGATGTGTGTGTGTTTTTTTTTTTTTTTTTGGTATTGTGTGTATATTTGTGATCCCATAAGGATTTACTCAAGGTTTTAAGCTTCAATTGACGATTTATTCTGTCAAGGATTTTACTACCTCTAATGGTGGCTTGACTTGGCTTCAGTTACAGGTGTAATCGTGGTAGAGTGCAGGTAACGTTTTCTGTAAAGTGACTAAGTGACGAGATCTTATAATGCCGATCTAGCTGTCTGGCATCAATAGTGCACACCTGTGTTCTGTTGAGTCTGTTGACTGGCGGTGGCAGTGGTACTGGCAGTGGCAACAAACAATCATCACAGTGAACCTTGAACATTTTCTATTTGTTACAGCTTTTCTAACACTGAAAATGGAGAATGGTTTATTTTTGAAGATTGCTCCCATTTTGAATTTTCACACTGACTGACTGTCTGTCTTGTGTCGGGGTAAGTAACCCTCAACCATGAACCAAATAAATACACTAAAAGTTTTTTTCAGACAACTGACGTCCGCCAAGCCACCAGAGGAAGGAAAATCCTTGAAAGAATAAATTGAAACTAAAAACCTTGAGAAAATCTTTATTGGATCACACAAATACACACACAAAAACAAAAAAAAACACACACCGACCCAACTGGTCTGCTTGGCCCAGTGGCCAGGCTACTGGTCTGCCCTTTCTCAGGATTCTGATTCGCTGACGTGTGTGTTTTTTTTTTGGGTGTGTGTTTATATTTGTGATCCCATAAGGATTTACTCAAGGTTTTAAGTTTCAATTTACGATTTATTCTGTCAAGGATTTTCCTACCTCTAATGGTAGCTTGGCTTGGCTTCAGTTACAGGTGTAATCGTGGTAATATGTCAATGCATTGCAGGTAACATTTTCTGTAAAGTGTGATGAGATATTATAATGCCAATCTAGCTGAGCTGTGTCTTTCACACAACCATGTTCTGTTGAGTCTGATGACTGGCGGTGCCACTGTGGCAGTGGCAAACAAACATCACAGTGAACCCGAAATTTCTGTAATATAGTGTGTCTTACAGGTTCACTGTCATTTTTGCCAGTCAAGAAGTTCTCTGTTTTGTAGAGGTAGTGGTACTAGGTGTTTACACTGTAAAATGTACAGGTTATATTTGACATTTTAATATTTTCTTTTATGATGAAGTAAACTGCATTAGCGCCATACAACAGTGATGTCATAGTATTTACTGTTCTAAATAAATACTGTTGGAATGTCTAGATGTCTGCTGTGGTCACTGTTTGTTCAGACTTTGCTATATGCACGCAGGGAACTGAGGGAAGTGTCATTTTTTTTTTAAATAGCAGAGGAAAATAAATATAGTTCTTCAATTTCTGGCTAAAGTTGAAAACCATGGGCACTTGGGTAGTAATCGTGATGCATCGTGATGCATTGCGGAATCAAATCGAATCATTGACATAATAATTGTAATCAAATCGAACCGTGAGACCAGTGAAGATGCGCACCCCTAATAAATGATGAAAATACCTTTTCTCATCAGCAGTATATAGCAGTCTTCTGACTTCTATCAGTGTCTGGTTAAAGCTTGTAGAAGGATTTTTCATTCTCCCCTGATTGTCCTATGAGGTTATAGGACTCCTGACCCTCTGTCTTGACAGTGCTGATTGACCCTGTGCTGATCACATACACTCTTCCCAGAAAAAAAAAAACCTCTCTAGCAATGTACACCAAACTGAGCATGTGCAGCTTGCCCCCCAGGCTCTGTTCTATTAGCAGATAGATTGGGGACTGTGGAAAAAGGAGAGGATCAGAGAAGACAGGCTCAAACTGCCTTTTTACACAATGCAGAGGATCAACCCCTTAGGTCTACAGTGAGGATAACAAGCAGAAATTGGGTCAGTTTTTTTTCTTTCAACCTGCTGGTTGAACGAAAAAACTGCCTTAAGGGGTTGTAAAGTCTCAAAATGTTTCACCTTAATGCAGTAAGGTGAAAAACCTTCTGTGCTGAAGCTGCCTCCCAGAGCCCCCCTTTTACTTACCTGAACCTGATCGTTCCAGCGGTGAGCACGAGCCCAGCAGCTCCAGCTGCTGTTTTGGGCCCTCATTTGATAGATTGATAACAGCGGGAGCCATTGGTTCCCACTGCTGTCAATCAAATCCAGTGACACTGGAGCCGGGGGGCAGGGCCGAGCCCTGCAGTCTGTGTCAATGGATGCAGCAGCAGGACTCGGGAGCGCACCCGCACTAGTGCCCCCAGGGAATGAGGGTCTCTGTGGGGGCACTCGAAGAGGAGGAGGCAGGAGCGCCTGGGGCCCCAGAAAAGGAGGATCGGGGCCGCTCTATGAAAAACCCTTGCACAGAGCAGGTAAGTATAACGTTTGTTATTTTAAAAAAAGACAAAAAAAACCTTTACAATAAATATAATGTATGGGCAACTTTAGTTTATGGGATAGGCCATGGTTAAGACCCCTTTCACACTGCAGCGCCATGCCGTTATCGCTAAAGCGACGCTCATTTTTGCAGCGCTTTAGCGGTGTGTTAGCGGTGCTTTTCGGCCGCTAGCGGGGTGGTTATTACCTTAAAAAATGTAAAAAGTCCCATTTTGCTGTACTTTCAAAGCGCTTTTCAGGCGCTTTGGAAGCCCTGCCCATTCATTGTACTGGGCAGGGGCGTTTTGGGAGAACCGTATACGAAAGATGCTGCTTGCAGGACTTTTCGTAACGTCCCGCAAGCGCACCAGTGTGAAGAGACACACTGAAATAAAAGGGAGGCTGTTTTCAGTCGCTTTTTAGACACTATTTCAAGCGCTGACGCGCCTGAAAGCCGCCTCCGTGTGAAAGGGGTCTTAGGGTTTATGCTGAAGCTGTGTATCAAAATATTACTATATCTTTTTAAGAAGTTATAAACCACTTTTTGAGTGTGGTTTTGAGTGTAATTTATGGGAAATGGATTTTTTAATGTGATTCTTGGGAAGTAATCAACTGGGTAAAGTTTAATAAATGTATGCCTCTTTGTAGGCAGAATTCAATGCTTTCCTCTTTTCTGTAGAGAAAATGGAAGAAATAAAAGTACACTATGTGAGCTGCGCCATCTATTTACTGCAATGCACACTTGCTACCCTAACCGAAGTAAGAACAGTTATCTTCATGTCCATCATTCTATGGAGATATTTGCCCATTTGTGTAAACCCTAATTGCCTAAGATCTAATAACAGGTGAGAAAACTATAAAAATCAAATTAACTATGACAGTATGCATACTTACCATCATAATGCCTTTAACCCCTTCCTCCCAGGAAGCAGCACTTTAACCTAAGTGGCCAGTTGCTAGGCCAATACATTGTTGTAGAGCAGTGGTTCTCAACTCCGGTCCTCGGGACCCACTAACAGGCCAGGTTTGCAGGATAACTGAAATGCATCACAGGTGATATCATTTGCTGCTCAGTGAATGCAGTATTCTAGTCTGCATCTCCCCAAGGTAATACTTAATATCTGGCCTGTTGGTGGGTCCTGGGGACAGGAGTTGAGAACCACTGTTGTAGAGGAAAAGTTGAGGAAGGCTATTTACCCTGCTCTGTCACTTAGTGTGTCAGGCCACCAACAAGTGCATAACATGGTAGGGGAGTGAAGTTGAGTATCAGTGGATGGAGGGGTCCACTTCCGGGGAAGTGTTTATATTGCCCTGAACAGGGAAAGTGACAGATTCCCTTTGACAATTTTTGTAGTGAATACAGCAACTGCTGCAAATATTTTCAGGGAAAGTACACACCCACACACAAATCAATGTTGGGTTAATATTGAGCATTGCATGGGGCCTATGCTTGGCAAAATCTTGGGAAATTCCCCTTAATAGAGCTCTTAATCTAACATGCAAATTCAAGGTCATACGATGCCCTACCCAGCATGACTATGCCCTGGAATGTGCCAAAACTGGCTCGGCTGCCTGATATAAACTGTTCTCGTAAGTCTAGCTAGCAGAAAGTGAAAGAGATTGATGCTCGGAAGTCCTCACAACTGAAATTTCCAGTATTTAGAACGAAGGAGGATTCTTGACAATAAATACCAAAAGCTTAACATAGACATTGCTGGTAGGGTTGCCACATCATCCCTTTAATCCAGGACACATATGAATTACACAGGTTCTGAGGCTAATTTAATGCAGATAAGGCACCAAGTGAGTTTAATTACCACCTTAATCAGCCACAGAACCTGTGTAATTCATATGTGTCCTGGATTAAAGGGATGATGTGGTAACCCTAATTGCTGGGCTTATACACTGGACCATGCATTGAATGATCATTTTTCAACTGAACTCCTGCATTAAATGAGAATGCATGATCCTGCAAAAAACGGAATTTACAAACACCCATGAACTGGCATTAAGCCCCCTACGCACGATACGAAATTCGGACGGGAATTGTCGTTCCACAGCCTGTCATCCGAAATTCTTACCGTTAGCATGCTCCTTTCCACAGCCGATTGACATTTTTCGTCAGACAAAAGCTGGATGTGCAGACTAGTAAATTTTTGTCGTACAACAACGCCACGTCTGATTTTCTTTCCGTTTGTGCGGTTTTCGTACGAAAAAATCATATGACCGAAACTACGCATGCTCAGAAAGGAAAAAAGATGCAAAAAATATGCAAAACATGAAAATTTTCAGATAGTCAGTATGCTTTACAAAACCATGGACACGCGCTTTTGACAAAAATCAGAAGCGCGGTGTACGACAATCAAACCGTGCGTACGAGGCTTTACAATAGGACTTTTCAAAAGAAAGGGCTATGTGGGAGGGAGGAGAGTTTAGGAGCTTTTTGAGGGATTATTAGGGGAGCTCTGGGGCTAAGTTGCTCCTTCCACCCTCCTTGTAGGGTGCTAGGGCATAAAGGAAGCTCCCTGTTTTCCCTTCTCTATATATGTAAAATGATAGAGGGAAACAGGAAAAAGGCAGCCCACTCATACTAGCCAGCAGCCAGCAGGCACCTATATTCATACCTACCTGAGATTCTATAGTTAGTTTTAGATTAGAACTTGATAAGCAACATAGGCTATAGCTGGTTAAGACATCTAACAGTCACTTCTGGTAGTTAGAGGTCCGGTGGCAGGTCAGATTAGAAACTACTAAGGAGGCACTAAAGCACAGAGTAGATAGGCTGACTCTCCCAGTCCTATGGACAAGGAAGCTCTCCCTCCAGTATGTCTCTTGAGTGAAGTACACTAATCTCACGAGAGCACTGAGCTATGCCCAAGCCTGTCATTATACTGGCTGTGTACACCCCTTCACACTCAGCCAGGTCCTCTATAAGACCTGGACACTGGGTGGGAGACTTATTCCCTCCCAAAACTCTTCAAAGTCTCCAAACTCTGGAACCCAATCCCAGAATACCAAAACTCAGAGAAAGTTGACCAACCACCTTTCTCTGTTCAGAATCAATATTCCAGAGCCCTACACTCTGCATATGTGTGAACCCTGTGTCATATCTGCTTCCGCTTTCACAGTGTCAGGGCTTCACACTGTCACACTAAATAAGACCCAACTACAGTGCATCTGGGAAGTATCCACAGTGCTTTACTTTTTCCACATTTTGTTCTGTTACAGCCTTATTCCAAAATTGATTAAATTCGTTATTTTACTCAAAATTCTACAAACAATACCCCATAATGACAATGTGAACGAAGTTTGTTTGAAATCTATATTGGGACATCAACACAATTCTAATTTTTTTGGCTCTATACACCAGCACAATGGATTTGAAATGAAACAAACAAGATGTGCTTTAACTGCAGACTTTCAGCTTTAATTTGAGGGTATTTACATCCAAATCAGGTGAACGGTGTAGGAATTAGAACAGTTTGTATATATGCCTCCCACTTTTTAAGGGACCAAAAGTAATGGGACAGATTAACAATCATAAATCAAACTTTCACTTTTTAATACTAGGTTGCAAATCCTTTGCAGTCAATTACAGCCTGAAGTCTGGAACGCATAGACATCACCAGACGCTGGGTGTCATCCCTGGTGATGCTCTGCCAGGCCTCTACTGCAACTGCCTTCAGTTCCTGCTTGTTCTTGGGGCATTTTCCCTTCAGTTTTGTCTTCAGCAAGTGAAATGCATGCTCAGTCAGATTCAGGTCAGGTGATTGATTTGGCTATTGCATAACAGTCCACTTCTTTCCCTTAAAAATCTCTTTGGTTGCTTTCGCAGTATGCTTCGGGTCATTGTCCATCTGCACTGTGAAGTCCAATGAGTTCTGAAGCATTTGGCTGAATATGAGCAGATAATATTGCCTGAAACACTTCAGAATTCATCCTGCTGCTTTTGTCAGCAGCCACATCATCAATAAATAACACACGAGAACCAGGTCCATTGGCAGCCATACATACCCACGCCATAACACTTCACCATAATGCTTCACTGATGAGGTGGTATGCTTTGGATCATGAGCAGTTCCTTTCCTTCTCCATACTCTTCTCTTCCCATCACTCTGGTACAAGTTGATCTTGACTCATCTGTCCATAGGATGTTGCTCCAGAACTGTGAAGGCTTTTTTTAGATGTTGTTTGGCAAACTCTAATCTGGCCTTTCTGTTTTTGAATCTCATCAATGGTGTACATCTTATGGTGAACCCTCTGTATTCACTCTGGTGAAGTCTTCTCTTGATTGTTGACTCTGACACACATACACCTACCTCCTGGAGAGTGTCCTTGATCTGGCCAACTGTTGTGAAGGGTGTTTTCTTCACCAGGGAAAGAATTCTTCGGTCATCCACCACAGTTGTTTTCTGTGGTCTTCCGGGTCTTTTGGTGTTGCTGAGTTCCCCGGTGCGTTATTTCTTTTTAAGGATGTTCCAAACAGTTGATTTGGCCACACCTAATGTTTCTGCTATCTCTCTGATGGGTTTGTTTTGTTTTTTCAGCCTAATGATGGCTTGTTTCACTGATAGTGACAGCACTTTGGATCTCATATTGAGAGTTGACAGCAACAGATTCCAAATGCAAATCGCACACTTGAAATGAACTCTGGACCTTTTATCTGCTCCTTGTGAATGGGATAATGAGGGAATAACACACACCTGGCCATGGAACAGCTGAGCAGCCAATTGTCCCATTACTTTTGGTCCCTTAAAAAGTGGGAGGCACATATACAAACTGTTGTAATTCCTACACCATTCACCAGATTTGGATGTAAATACCCTCAAATTAAAGCTGAAAGTCTGCATTTAAAGCACATCTTGTTCGTTTCATTTCATATCCATTGTGGTGGTGTATAGAGCCAAAAAGATTAGAATTGTGTCAATGTCCCAATATTTATGGACCTGACTGTAGATGTGTAATTTATGCTCCTAGAATGCCTGATGGTGCTCCCTGCATGTTCGGCCTCTGTATGTGGCCAGGCTGTAAAAAAGTCTTATTTATGTGGTATTGTCATACTCAGGATGAGTAGTAGAATGTATTTTGGGGTGTAATTGGAGGTATGCATATGCTGTGTGTGAGAAATAACTTGTTGTTATGACAATTTTGTGTAAAAAAATCAATTTCAAATCAAATTACAACTTCAAAACACTCACCTTGCCAAAAATGGGTCATTTGGGGGGTATTTGTACTGTCCTGACTTTTCGGGGCCTCAAGAAATGAGATAGGCTGTCAGTACACCAGGCGTGATCACTTTTTAATGATTGGCACCATAGCTTGTAGACTCTATAGCTTTCACACAGACCAAAAAATATACACTAATTTGGGTTATTTTTTTACCAAAGATATGTAGCAATATAAATGTTGGCCCAAATTTATGAACAAAAATTACTTATTTGCGAAATTTTATAACAGAAACTAAAAAAAAGTGTTTTTTTTTTCAAAATGTTTGCTCTTTTTTTGAACTTATATTGGAAAAAATAAAAACGCAGTGGCGATTAAATACCACCAAAAGAAAGCTCTATTTGTGTGAAAAAAATGATAAAAATTTTTTTTGGGTACCAGGTTGCATGACTGAGTAATTGTCATTCAAAGTGAAAGAGCACTGAAAGCTGAAAATTGATCTGGGCAGGAAGGGGGTATAAGTGCCTTGTATTGAAGTGGTTAAAGAGAGTTTATGCACCATACCTGTGAGGCTGAAGATATCTGTGGACATATACCCAATACTGGGACAAGCATTTTTAGACCTTCATCCGACACGTCACCCAATGCGCTTAAGACATAAGTGTGACGCACTTATGTCTTGAACGCACTGGGTGACGTGTCGGATGATTAATTTACATGTGGTTATCTCTACACCTGGCATACATCCAAGAATGACATTGTTACAGCACATGTGGACTTATTGTTTATTATTTGCTTTTTTTCTTCACTGGATCTTGTTTTTAATTTAGCGCAGCCCTGAATATATCTTGATGATTGAACATACCTTTGTGCTTAGCTGTACCACCTGTGAGTAAATATACCTACATATATTTTATTTTTTGGTAAGTGCAGAGTAATTGTTTTTTTTTTGTTCTGAAGGACTGTTCATGGAAAGTTGTAAATGCAGTTTTAAAATGTATCTCCGAATTACCATATCCCCAAAAAGTGGTGGTCTGTTTTATTTAATGCTAGCCTTTGTCGGTATTAACCTAGGGCCTCATTTACACTGCTACTGGTAAATGGAGGTTTAGAGGCATTTGGGTGTTTTTTTCAGCTGCCCCTGAACTTTCCTCTATGTCCGGGATATGCAATTAGCGGACCTCCAGATGTTGCAGAACTACAAGTCCCATGAGGCATAGCAAGACTGACAGCCACAAGCATGAGACCCCGAGGCAGAGGCATGATGGGACTTGTAGTTTTGCAACAGCTGGAGGTCCGCTAATTGCTTATCCCTGCTCTATGTTATCTTATCAGTACATTTACACAGTGTCGTTTAAGATCGTTCCCAGACAGTTGAGTTTAAAGGCTTTTTTTGGAACGCAAAAAAATGGGTTCAGACACCAGTTCAGAGGCATTTGAAACGCCAAACAGCTTGTAAATGCTGCTAAACGCACCTAAACGCTATAACTCGATTCTAGGACCGTTTCGTTTACAGGCGTTTCTATTTAAAAAAAAATAAAAAATTTTCTTCGTTCAGGGGAGGTTGAAATAGCGTCCCGTGTAAATGGAGCCTAAATGGGGAGTGGTAGGTCTGGTTAGTTGAGGAGAGGTAAGGGCTAATAAAGACTATGAAGGATATGACAGAATAATGTAACAACTGGATGCCTAGAACTGATCTTAATCATTCATTTTTTATATTTTCCCACAACCATGTAGTACAACTATGTACTGTATACAAATAGATCGGATTGCTTCAATTTTTCCACACATTACAAAGTTTTTGGTCAATCTAAAGGAAATGGCACTGAGGTTGTACAACTAGTATATACTATTTGTGGTTAGTGTAAAGCCTTTTAAACGGACCTGCCTGGCGTTTCTTTTAAAGGACGGCAATTGATGTGATGCTAGTAGGCAGAAATCACTATGCTATGCAGCAGCTTTAAATCATTTTGACAGTGACTGAATGATCACTAAAGCAGCGAGGACATCAATCAGTGTGTAAAATAAACAGTCATTATTATGGCAAGAAAAGACAATGAGTATGGAATTAAGAGACGTTAAAGTGGACCTTTCATTGCTAAAATATTTTTTCTACTATTTTTCCTCCCCCTCCCGCTTGCACCGCCACTAATATTTTGCAGCATTTTCCCCAAATTAATATTTTCTTCTCACTTTTTTAGTATTGCCCTCTTCCACGCATGGGTGATGTACTGATGGGCCAAAGACCCCTGGGATATTCATGTAGGCTGTTTTTCAATGAGAATTGAAACATAGTGATATATATATATATGTAAAGATTGGGTGTAATACTGCGCTAAGCCTAAGAGTGTGGAAAAGCTGCCAAACAAATGACCAAACTAGTCGTAACAATATATACAGTAGGGGTTGGCGCTAATCTAAAAACCTAGACCATTCGGAAACTAAGTGATCCCGCCCTTGGACCTAAGTGGTGTAATAGACTTGACAGTGGAGTATAGGATTCTTCTTAAACAGTAAATAATAGACGCCTTGACAAAAACGTAAATAGGACGAACTGACGTACGTACTAATGTGTGACCGAAGTTCTTTGTTGTAGTCTCGTCAGATATGGTAGTGAAAAATAATAATCTGAAACTGGTCAACTTTTGACCGATATAAAAACCCAATAAAGAACTACATACGGTTAAAATACAGATAGAACAAGTACAGTGTGGAATTAGTGTTATAATCAAAAATCTAATCGCGGTTGGGGATGACATATAT
>BLSH010388320.1:4514-14638 GCA_018402905.1 Glandirana rugosa | reverse complement strand
CCTAAACCGCTGATGAGCCCAAGGATTCTATCTATCATTGGAGAGACCATTAAAAGATCCAGAGGAGTGACGGACGGTGAACCTGCGTTTCCCATTGCGATGACATCCAACCGGATTGTGTGACGCGTTAGTGGAGGAATCTTGGAGGACCTAGGACCACACAAGAGCGTACCATATATATGTGGGCTTGCATATATCTGGGATCTGGTAAGCCTTTGATTCACTAGGGCGGGAACCTGGATTCACCACATTATCTGAACTGTCACCTCATATCCTAAGAAGAATTTGTCATTTATTATCTGCGGAACTGTTTTTGCATTTATCCTGCTTGACTGCATGCATGATTACACACTGGCTTCAAGAAACAACATCAGAGCAGTCTATACCATCACTTTTTATTATTAGACTTTGACCAGTTGAAAACTGGCTATATTTTTGGGTTATTTCTTGATGTATGCCAATTTTATGTCTATCTTGTTCATGTCACACCTTAATCACAATATTAGTTTTTAGATTAGCGCCAACCCCTACTGTATATATATATATATGTGACAGCTGCATATGTCACCTACGCAGGTGTTACATTTAAGCGGGATGCAGCTGTGAGGAAAACAGTGGCGAATAAACATCGGGCAGAGAATGGGAGCAGGAAGACAGGAAGAGGTAGCCTGCTCCCGCTAACACAAGATCCAAGATGGCAGCTGGAAGGTGAGCAACACATGAAGGATTTCAGATGAGAGGAAGACAACACTGTGGACGAATAATTAAGTAGGTTTTTAATATCATGCAGGTAAAGTTATTGGAGCAGTAGGTTTTCATTTTTGGTTAACATGCGGTAGGTCCTCTTTAACTATGGTAACAATCATCATGGTTTTAATAAACAATCATCACTGTGGTCACCAGTCACTGTAGCAAGAATGGACGCAATGCCTAGAAGAAATCTGTTGGGGAATAGTCAACTTCAGGGGAAACCACAGTTTAAGACCTTAAGCAAATGTTGAGAGTCACGGTCAGCAACATTTACAGTCAATAAGACAACCATCAGGCCAAGAGTAAGCCAAGAGACGTGCCAAAGTGAAGAGCACATGACAAAAAAAGTAGCTAAACTGGTCATGTCAGAACATGTGTAGGTCAAAGATAAACACAAGTAGCACTACAGAGAACCTGTTGTTTGGGCACCGGTCTGATGATACAACTACAGTTTAAAGTGAGACTCCATAAGCTATAAATGAAAAACGTATACGCAAATTAGGCCTAATTTGAGGCCTCATACACACTGGACATTTATGCAGTGGTTTCTAGGGACTTTTGTCTTTCCTGCCAATAAACTCCCCTACATGTGTTCTGGAGCTTTTAAAAACAGGAAAAGACCCACTGCCAGTGCGTCCAGGAGCGCCAGAGTTTTGGCGGGAAAATTGTATGACTCTGCTAAACAGTGCTAAATGCGCCTAAACGCTAGGCGGGTTTAGTACTTGAGCATTTATTAATTTCAATAGCCAGAATAAATTATTATTCTGGCCAATGAAATGAATTAACGACCAAGCTCTTGACGCCTGTAAACGCGCCTAAAAGCTTTAGACACTTTGACAAGCATTAGGCTTTTTTGCTACCAAAACGCTGCTACCAGGAGGAAAGGCTTCTAGGGGAGTTTGCAAAACATCCAGTGTACATGAGCCTTAGTTACAGGATAAAATCACTTTTTTTTTTTAAAAAATGATAAATGCACATTTTTTGCAGGAAAAAAAAATGTGCATTTATTTTTTTTTTGTTGCAGGAGCCTGTAGAGCATTGCACCAGCGATCAGCAGATCTATGGTGCCATGCAGATCCGGGGCAAGGGGTGGGCAGGAGGGACGGCTGCCCTGGGCACAATGGTTTATTACAGGAATTTGGGCGCCCTGACCCCAACCCTAAGGGAGGGGAGGGCACAGATTGGCATCTTTGCCCTGGGTGCTGGGTGGTCTTGTCCTGGCACTGGTGCCATGCAGGTCTCCTGCAGATATGTCAGTGTATCGACTTCCTCATACCTCGTATGAGAAAGCAAGTACATTCTGACAGGAAGACTCGATGAACTACCATGGCGCTCACAGCGCCGTGGTAGTTCATTGAAAACTACAAGCCGACAACCGCAAAGGCTGCTGGACCTTGTCGTTTTCCATTTACAGAGGATTGTCAATGAGTGATGCGTCCTCATTTTTTTAAATTCTGGCAGCAGACACGGGGAGAAGATCCCCGGTCTGCTTTCACGGGGGGAGGCACGGGAGTCGGTGCATTCATGACATGTTACACCCTGAACATGAGTGTAACATGTTATGAAAGGTGAACTTATTCTTTAACCTTTCAAAGGATTTGTAACTCTGTACAGCCAGTGTCGTGATTCAGAAACTCCAGGAATATCACTCCAGGTTGTGTGTGTGTGTGTGTGTGTGTATATTTAGCTGATTGGAAATTAACTACTTCAGAAAAGTTTTATCTACAGTAATTTAGAGCATTTTTTAAAATATGCTGCCTGCATCATGGAAATGATTGTTGTCATCAAATGGCAATACAAGCAGGATCTTAGAAAGGTCATATGTATAGCTAGTAGTTTTATTTTTTTGTAGTGATCAATCTATTTTCATAATAACTTTTTTTAATTGTCATATTATATATATGTTTAAATGGCATTCTTATCTTTTTTTAAAGTGTCCTAGTGTTATATGTTTTCTTCTTCTATAACTTTTAACAAAGCCTCATACGTTTATCATAGGTGTAAATACAAAAAATGTGACCTCCACAGGACCTCATGGCAGCCCCACCCAATATATTGTTGAAGCACAGAAAAGGTATGTCTGCTAGGATTAACTGTGTTCCTAACATAAAAATAAGGTGTGGAACCTTATGTTTAATTGCACTGTCATTGTTTATTGGTAAGTATAAGGCCTCATGTACACTACTGCTGGTAAACGGACGTTTAGAGGCATTTGGGCTTTTTTTCAGCTGCCCCTGAACTCATCTAATGTTATCTTATCAGTGCATTTACACAAGGTCGTTTAACCTGTAGAGATCCGCGCTATAGACGAAAGACGTCTACAGCGCGGATCTGAATCTCCTGGAGGACGTCTATAGACGTCCGCCCCTTAACACGCCCCCTGCGCGCTCTCACGAGCGGCGGCGGCGCGCGCGGCCACTGCACGCTGCGTGGGCGTGCCCGCGGGTCGGGGGGACTCGATGTCCGCTCCTGACCCGCAATCGCATTACAGAGCTGTAGAACGGGGAACCGCTGATGTAAACACGGCGGTTCCCCGTTCTGTGAGAGGGGGACAAGCAGATCTACTGATCCCTGTCACTGGGATCAGTTCGATCTGTTATGTCCCGGCCAGCCCCGCCCCCCCCACAGTTAGAACACACCCAGGAAACATTGTTAACCCCTTCACTGCCCCCTTCAGGTTAACCCCTTCACTGCCAATGACATTTATACAGTAATCAGTGGACATTTAAATTTCTGATCGCTGTATAAATGTCATTGGTCCCAAAAAAGTGTCAAAAATGTCCGACATGTCCGCCCCGATATCGCAGTTCCAATAAAAATCGCAGATCGCCGCCATTACTAGTAAAAAAAAAATAATAATAAAAACGCCATAAATCAATTCCCATAGTTTGTAGATGCGATAACTTTTGCGCAAACCAATCAATAAACGCCGAGTGCGATTTTTTTTACCAAAAATATGTAGAAGAATATAAATCGGCCAAAACCGATGAATAATTGTTTGTTTTATTTTTTATTTTTGGATATTTATTATAGCAAAAAGTAAAAAATATTATCCTTTTTTCAAAATCGTTGCTCTTTGTTTGTTTATGGCGCAAAAAATAAAAACCGCAGAGGTGATCAAATACCACCAAAAGAAAACTCTATTTGTGGGGAAAAAAAGGACATCAATTTTATTCGGGTACAACGTCGCACGACCGCGCAATTGTCATTCAAAATGCAACAGCGCTGAAACCTGAAAATTGGTCTGGGCAGGAGGGGGGGTTTAAGTGCCCAGTAAGGAAGTGGTTAAGGTCGTTTCCAGGCAGTTGAGTCTAGAGGCTTTTTTGGAACGCAAAAAAATGGGTTCAGACTCCAGAACGCCAAACAGCTTGTAAACGCGCCTAAACGCATCTAGGAGCATTTAGTTTCCAGGCATTTCCATTTTAAAAAAAAAAATATTTTTTTTTCAAAAACACTCCCAGGCACGAACGCGGCAAAATGCTGCTGAACGCGACATGCAAAACGCGGCAAAACGGATGTTTTCGATGCCAGTTTCTAGCTGTCAACATAAAACATTCAGGGGAGGTTGAAACAGCGTCCCGTGTACATGGAACCTTAGAATCATGGTTTGTGAGGAAATGGTGCCCTCTTTTTACAGCGGCAGTCGGGGAGCCCTGCGCGAATCGCCGTAAATAAGCGGCGATCCGCAATCAGCCACCTGGGGGCGCACCCGCCGCACTCTGATGAGCGGCTACAGGGAAAGAACGGGGAACCGCCGATGTAAACACCGCGGTTCCCCGCTCTGTTAGTAGGGGCATGAGAGATCTACTGATCCCTGTCACTGGGATCAGTTAGATCTCTCATGCCCATGTTAGCCCAACCCCCCCACAGTAAGAACACACCCAGGGAACACAGTTAACCCCTAGCCCCCCCCCCAGGTTAACCCCTTCACTGCCAATGACATTTATACAGTAATCAGTGGACATTTAAATTTCTGATCGCTAAATAAATGTCATTGGTCCCAAAAAAGTGTCAAAAATGTCCGACATGTCCGCCCCAATATCGCATTACCACTAAAAATCGCAGATCGCCGCCATTACTAGTAAAAAATAAAAAAAATAAAAACCCCAGAAATGAATTCTCATCATCCGTAAACGCGGCCACTTTTGCGCAAACCAATCAATAAACGCCGATTGCGATTTTTTTTATCGCAAATATGAGGAATTATATAAATCGGCCAAAAACGGTGAAAAAAATTGTTTTTTTATATTTTTTTTTTGGATTTGAATTTTAGCAAAAAGTAAGAAATTTGGGTTTTTTTGCAAAATGGTCGCTTTTCTTTTGTTTATAGCGGCGATTAGAAATGACGCAGAGGCGATCAAATACCACCAAAAGAAAGCTCTATTTGTGGGAAAAAAAGGACGCAAATTTTGTTTGTGTGCAACGTCGCACGACCGCGCAATTGTCAGTTAAAACAACGCAGCACCGAATTGCAAAAAGTGCTCTGGTCCTAAAGATGCAAAACCTTGGTAAGTGGTTAAATTGTCTCCTAACCACCCGACTATGGATGTGCACTGTGATCAGTCAGTCTTTAGGTATCCGTGAAATAAAATAAAAAATACCAAGGCCATAAGTGGATCACTTTTGAAGTAAGCATACTTGGAAATAGTTGCCATGATTTACTGGGGCATCAGCGGACAATGTACAGACCCTCTACTATGACCCACTCCAGCAAGAACAAAATACTAGTTGAAGGATTCATGTAAAGGGTAACTAGTTTTACAGAAAAACATGCCAAAGCTCCACACCCGGAAAAAAAAATGTAACACAGTGGTCAATTCACTAAAGGTTACCACATCATCACCTCATCACGTGACTCATTTTTTTGGAAATATCGCATGAGATAATAAAAGAATCAATTCATTAAAATAAAATATTGAATTTGAGATGAATACTGCAAAAAAAACATAAATCATTAAAGTCAATTCACTAAAAAAATACACACATTTGTTATTTATCATCTGGTGTTTGCTGGTGGTATTTTAGAAAAGTACAAAATAACAATTAGACCTCTTTGAAACGTTTTTCAGGTGCTGCGGTGCTGAAAATAGGGTCTGTGCAGCGCCTGAACCCCCCCATTCTGCTTTCACACTGGGGCGGTGCGCTTGCAGGATGCTCCTATACCGCCCCCTCCAATGAAAGCAGTGGACGGCTCTCCTGAAGCGGCTGTACAGCGCCTCGGAAGCGACAAGCGGCGGCGCTTTTAACCCCTTCTTACCATCCCTCCCCGTCCCAGTGTGAAAGGGGCCTTATAGAGCACTGGCCAGGAAGTGAAAAGTATGCAATGTATCGGTGTAAAAATGTTCTCCTCTGAACTTAGGAATTTATTTATTTTATTTATTACAGGTACTTGTATAGGGCCGTCAATTTACGCAGCACTTTACATATATATTGTACATTCGCATCAGTCCCTGCCCTCAAGGAGCTTACAATCTAAGGTCCCTAACTCACACTCAACCTACCAACATGTCTTTGGAGTGTGGGAGGAAACCGGAGTACCCAGAGGAAACCCACGCAGGCACAGGGAGAACTCCAGGCAGGTAGTGTCATGGTTGGGATTTGAACCGACGACCCTGGTGCTGCTAGGCGAAAGTGCTATCCACTACACCACTGTGGAATGAAAATAAATTGTAACGTTTCATAAGGGGGTTGACGTTTTGTGAATGAAAGCACCCTACAGTGTTTTGAAAGTTTGACAATATTGCCGTGTGCCTTCTGGTGCGGTGTATCAGCCTGCAAAAAATAAAACCAAAATACCGCAAAATTTAAGTGATAAATAATGCAAAACATAAATATTTAACACATTTGTTAAATAACGCATTTTTTTTAGTGAATTGACTACTTTTGAGATAAATACTGCATGAGTTATTTTAACTCAAAAATGTATGTGTTATTTACATTTTAATGAATTGACCCCACAGACCTCATTTACAGACTGGACTCACTATGCACTGACTCAGCCTGCAATGTACCTGATGGCATTTTCTTCCTCTGCTGTAGTACACAACTACAGTTCTGGACCATAGAGTTGAATGGCACAGTTAACCTTTACATGCTCGGAGTTTATCATTTTGTATCTACTGGAGTGGGTCATAACTGGAGAGTCTGCACTTAGTTTTTGTCAACCTGTACTGGGAAATCATTTTAAGAAGACTGTTAGAAAGCCTGATTGGTGCTTATGAAATATTGGGAATACTGATATCAATACACTAGTGCAGGTTACAGAGTTACATTTTCTACATGGGCAGTTCACATTTATATTTTAGAGTATATACACTGATTTGCCATAATGTTATGACCACTGACAAGTTAAGTGAAGAACATTGATTATCAAGTTACAATGGCATCTGAAAGTTTGTGGCATATATCAGTTAGCAAGTAAACATGTTATCCCTGAGGGTGATGTGTTGATAGCAGAAAAAATGGCGCACAGTATGTTGTGTATGGAGCAGCATAGACACAGACTGACCAGGGTGCCCATGTGGACCCGTGTCCACAGATAAAATTGCCTACAATGGGCATGTAAGCATCAAAACTGGACCATGGACCAGTTGAAGAAGGTGGCCTGGTTTGAATAAAAACACTTTCTTTTGCATCACGTGGGTAGCCAGGTGCATGTGTGCTACTTACCTAGGGAAGAAATGGGACTGGGATGCAGTATGGGAAGAAGGCAAGCCAGCAAAGGCAGTGTGATTTTTTTGGGCAATGTTTTGCTGGGGAACCTTGGGTCCTGACATTTAGTGTATGTGACTGTTATTTTGACATATATCACCTACCTAAACATTGTTGGTAACCAGATACATACTTTCATGGAAACAGTATGCCCTGATGGCAGTGACCTTTTTCAGCAGGATAAATCACTCTACCACACTGCAGAAATGGTTCAAGAATAGTTTACGGAATACATGTTTGGGGTATTGACTTGGCCTCCAAATTTTTCAGATCTCAATCTATCGAGCATCCATGGGATGTGCTAGAAAAAAGTCCAATCCATGGACGTCCCACCTCACAACTTACTGGTCTTAAAGGATCTGATACTGACAGCTTGGTGCCAGATACCACAGCATACCTTCAGGGGTCTAGTGGTGTCCATGCTGTGTCAGATCAGGTCTGTTTTGAAAACAAAAATGGCTGTCTCAGAAGCAAGAAGGGCATCTACTCAGTATTGGGTGGGTGGTCATAAAGTTATGGCTCATTGGTGTAGCAATGCCCATAAGGACATGGATGAGCGAGTTTTGGGTGGAGGAACTTGACTGGCCTCAACCCAAAAAAACGCCTTTGGTATGAATTAGAGCGGAGACTTGTCCACATCAGTGCCTGACCTCACAAATGCGCTTCTGGAAGAATGGTCAAACATTCTCATAGACACACTCCTAAACCTTGTGGACAGCCTTCCCAGAAGAGTTGAAGCTGTTATAGTTGCAAAGGGTGGGCTCAACTCAATATTGAACCCTACGGACTAAGACTGGGATGCCATTATTAAAGTTCATGTGCGTGTAAAGGCAGGTGTCTCAATACTTTTGACAATATAGTATATACAGTTGTGCTCATAAGTTTACATACCCTGGCAGAATTTATGATTTCTTGGCCATTTTTCAGAGAATATGAATGATAACACAAAAACATTTCTTTCACTCATGGTTAGTGTTTGGCTGAAGCCATTTATTATCAATCAACTGTGTTTACTCTTTTTAAATCATAATGAAAACAGAAACTACCCAAATGACCCTGATCAAAAGTTTACATACCCTGGAGAGTTTGGCCTGATAACATGCACACAAGTTGACACAAAGGTGTTTGAATGGCTATTAAAGGTAACTATCCTCACCTGTGATCTGTTTGCTTGTAATTAGTGTGTGTGCGTTTTTAAAGGTCAATGTGCTTCTGGACTCCTAACAGACCCTTGCATCTTACATCCAGTACTGCCCTGACGTTTTTGCATTCTGAGTCATGAAGAAAGCAAAATAATTGTCAAAGTATCTGCGGGAAAAGGTAGTTGAACTGTATAAAAACGGAAAGGGATATAAAATGATATCCAAGGAATCGAGAATGCCAATCAGCAGTGTTCATACTCTAATCAAGTAGTGGAAAATGAGGGGTTCTGTTGAAACCAAACCACGGTCAGGAAGACCAACTAAAATTTCAGCCACAACTAACAGGAAAAATTGTTCGGGAAGAAAAACCCACAAATAACTTCAGGAATCTCTGAAAATATGTGATGTGGCTTTTTCAAGATGCACTATAAGGAGGCACTTGAAGAAAGATGGGCTGCGTGGTCGAGTCGCCAGAAGAAAGCTATTACTACGTAAATGCCACAAAGTGTTCCGCTTACAATACGCCAAACAGCACAAAGACAAGCCTCAAACCTTTTGGCACAAAGTCATTTGGAGTGATGAGACCAAAATAAAGCTTTTTGGCCACAACCATAAACACATACATGTGTGAGCTACAAAGGCACAGGAAATTTGGTCATAATTGATGGCAAGATGAATGCAGTATTTTATAAAAAAAATCCTAGAGGAACTTTTTAATTCAGCAGCCAGGAAGCTGCGCATGGGATGTACTTGGACATTCCAACATGACAATGATCCAAAACACAAGGCCAAGTTGACCTGACATTGGCTACAGCAGAACAAAGTGAAGGTTCTGGAGTGGCCATCTCAGTCTCCTGACCTCAATATTATTGAGCCACTCTGGGGAGATCTCAAACGTGCAGTTCATGCAATACAGCCCAAGAATTTGCAGGAACTGGAGTCATTTTGCAAGAGCAATGGGCAGCTTTACCATCTGAGAAGATAAAGAGCCTCATTCACAAATACCACTAAAGACTTCAAGCTGTCATTGAAGTTAAAGGGGCAATACACAGTATTAAGAACTGGGGTATGTAAACTTTTGATCAGGGTCATTTGGGTAGTTTCTGTTGTCATTATGATTTAAAAAGAGTAAACACAGTTGATGTATGGGGTCAAGAATTATGACACATAACGGGGAAATTGAAGTTACTGTCGAACTTCAGAAATCACCATAAACACTTACTCCGAGAAATAGAAGAGTCTACCATTTCGACGGGTAACGAGAACGTTTTACTGAGGTCAAGGACGTTTAAGAACCCGACATAACGTACTTGACGTGCAAACTCTAGAGGGGTCTCACCGAGTTATTATAACTCCAGTCCTCTGACTCTACCGGTGAGGTCTTGGAAGTGAAACAAGACGACATCGGTTACAGTCCAGTTGAACCGGAACACAAAACCTAGTAACAGTACAACCTTACAGGTTCATGTAGGGTACGCGTCGAAGGACCGACGACTTAATTTTTCAAGGAGATCCTAAAAA
>BLSH010388319.1:122007-141389 GCA_018402905.1 Glandirana rugosa | reverse complement strand
GGCCCGCAAAGCGGCGAAAACAAGAGGACGTCATATGACGTCCACTTAGGATGGGGAGTCCACCTTGCCGGCGTATTTTTACTATACGCCGGTAAGGAAGTGGTTAATAAACAGTAACTTACCTGTCTCCCGTTCCAACGACGGCTGCGCCCGAAGCCTCGCTCGTCTCCCCCTCCTCCCTGCGGCGCCGGCATTTCAGGTGTGGGCGCCGGCCGTGGCTTCACGGCCGGGCACGCACTGCGCATGCGCAAGTCGCGCTGCGCGTTGCCAGTGGCCAGGCAATCTTCTGGGACCTGTGACGTGTCCCAGAAGATTGCCAGGAGGGAGGGGCCGCCTAGGAGGAGAGGAGGAGTTGCCTAGGCGGCCCAGAGGCGGAAGGTGGAAGAGGGACAGGAAGTCCCTCTGAAACCTGGGGACACACTCCCCCCCCAAAAAAATTACATGCCAAATGTGGCATGTAAGGGGGTGAGGAGTGCTTAAAGCGGTAGTTCCATTTTTGGGTGGAACTCCGCTTTAAGGACACAATGTTGTGTTTTGCTAAAAGAAATATAAAATCTGGAAAAATAAATTTAACCACTTAAAGGAGAAGTCCAGCCAAAGCTCGTTCGGCTGGGCTTCTCCTATGGATCACAAGAGTGCAATTCGTTTTGCACTCCTGTGACCCGTTTTCAGCAGAGAGCAGGCTGAAGTCCACTCTCTGCTGATGTCATGGATGTCTGTGTCATCACGACAATGGGAGTCGAGATCTGCCAGGTGCCTGGATGGGCACCCGTCTCAGCCTCTCAGCAAGCCGCTGAGAACCTGAGACAGCCCATTCCGCCCCTCCACAGCTCAGCACTCCAATGAGCGTGGAGGGAGATGAGCAGAGAGCTGTGACTGACAGTCTACAGCTCTCTGCTCAAGGAGCTGTGAAAACCGAGTGATTGGCCGTATTCGATCCCTCGGTTCTCAGTGTAGAGGTGCCAGGGGACAAATGCAGTATCGGACTGATGCTGCATCCACCTAGGTAAGTATGAATGGGGGGGAAAAAACCCATACTTCTCTTTTAACCACTTCAATACCATGCACTTAGAACACTTCCTGCCCAGACCAATTTTCAGTTTTCAGTGCTGTTGCGATTCGAATGAGAATTGCGCGGTTGTGCGACGTTGTACCCAAACAAAATAATTATTATTTTGTTCCCACAAATAGAGCTTTCTTTTGGTGGTATTTGATCACCCCTGTGGTTTTTATTTTTTGCGCTATAACAAAAAAAAGACCGAAAATTTTGAAAAAAAAAACATTTTTCTTTGTTTCTGTCACAAAAATTTGTATAAAGTACATTTTCTCCTTCACTGACGGGCACTGATGTGGCTACACTGATGGGCACTAATGAGGCTACACTGATGGGCACTGATGAAGCAGTACAGATTGGCACTGATGAGGAGGCACTGATAAGGTTGCACTGATGATGGGGCGAATATGCAGCACTGATGGGCGGCACTGACAAGCAACACTAACGGGCACTGATACATGGCACTGATAAGTGGCACTGATGGGCACTGATAGGGGGCACTTTTAGGTGGCACAGGTGGGCACTTTTAGGTGGCACAGGTGGGCACTGATAGGTGATACAGGTGGGCACTGATAGGTGGCAGTGGTGGGCACTGGTGCAACAAGTACTGTTAGGGATGGCACTGGCAGGCATCATACATGGGCACAGTGCCATCCCTACAGTGCATAATATTGCCCTTACCTGGTGGTCTAGTGGGGGCTCCCTGGTGGTCCTGGGCGGCCTCTGTGCGCCTTCCCTGGTGCTGGGCGGCCTCATTGTGATGCCTGGGAGGGGGGGCTCCCTGGTGGTCCTGATCCGGCTCCCTGGTGGTCCAGTGGGGGTGACCCTGAGGGTGGCTGCGCTGATAAACGTTCAGCGCAGCCCCCCCCCCCCCGTCAGGAGAGCAGCCAATCGGCTCTCCGCTGCTCAGGTCTGCAGACCTGAGCAGAGGAAAAACCGATAAACTACTCTTCCTATTTACACTGTGATCAGCCGTGATTGGTCACGGCTGATCACATGGTAAAAGGCTTCGGATCGAAGCCTTTTACCTTGGTCGGTAATGCGGTGGGTCAGACTGACCCACGGCACCACCGATCGCCGTCAATAGACGTCCAGTCAGGATAATAAGCCACCCGCCCGGACGTCATTTGTCAATGCGCCGGGCGGGAAGTGGTTAAGGACCAAGCCTATTTTTGACATTTGTTAAAAATCATTTTTTTTTTGCTAAAAAATTACTTAGAACGCCCAAATATTATATATTTTTTTCAGACACCCTAGGGATTAAAGTAGCGGTTGTTGCAATACTTTATGTCACACCGTATTTGCACATTTTTTGGGGGAAAAAAATAATTTTTTGAATTAAAAAATAAGAAAACAGTAAAGTTAGCCCAATTTTTTCTATATTGTAAAAGATAATGGCGACAGTTGACAAAATATCACAGTCCCGATAAAAATTGCAGATCGCTGCCATTACCAGTAAAAAAAAATAAAAAAATTTTAAAAATGCCAGAAATTAATTCTCATGGTTTGTAAACGCGGCACACTTTAAGCAAACCAATCAATAAACGCTGATTGCGATTTTTTTTACCAAAAATATGAGGAAGAATATAAATCGGCCAAAACCAATGAATAAATTAGTTTTTTTATATTTTTATTTTTTGGATATGTATTTTAGCAAAAAGTATGACATTTTTTTTTTTTTTTGCAAAATTGTCGTAATTTTTTTGTTTATAGAGGTGATCAGCAATGACGCAGAGGTGATCAAATACCACCAAAAGAAAGCTCTATTTGTGGGGAAAAAAGGACGAAAATTGAATTTTGGGTACAACGTCGCACGACTGCGCAATTGTCAGGTAAAGTGACACAGTGCTGTATCGCAAAAAGTGCTCTGGTCCTAACATAGGAAATCCTTCCGGTCCTTAAGCGGATAAACATTAACAGTTAGAACACAACCAGGGAACACATTTTACCCCTTCACTGCTCCCTTAGTGTTAACCCCTTCCTGCCAATGACATTTATACAGTAATCACTGTCTATTTTTAGATCTGATTGCTGTATAAATGTCATTGGTCACAAAAAAGTGTCAAAAACGTCCGACATGTCCGCCGCAATATCGCAGTCCCGATAAAAATCGCAGATCACCGCCATTACCAGTAAAAAAAATAAATAAAAACGCCATAAACCAATGTCCATAGTTTGTAGACGCTATAACTTTTGCGCAACCCAATCAATATACGCCGATTGCGATTTTTTTTTTACCAAAAATATGTAGAAGAATATATGTCGGTCTAAACTGATGAATAAATTTGTTTTTTTATTTTTTATTTTTGGATATTTATTATAGCAAAAAGTAAAAAAATATTGTTCTTTTTTTCAAAATCATCGCTCTTTTTTTGTTTATAGCGAAAAAAATAAAAACCGCAGAGGTGATCAAATACCAACAAAAGAAAGCTCTATTTGTGGGGAAAAAAGGACGCCAATTTTGTTTGGGTACAACGCCGCACTGCCGCGCAATTGTCATTCAAAGAGCGACAGTGCTGAAAACTGAAAATTGGTCCGGGCAGGAAGGGGGTTTAAGTGCCCAGTAAGGAAGTGGTTAATGAATAATTAGACTCACCTCATTCATGTTAATTAGGATTTTGTTGTCTAAAGTTTAGCTTTGCTCCGAAGACTTTCATTGGGGTGAATTCATTTTTGCAACATGGTCTTCAATGAATTTGTTGGGAAAAATACTTTTTTGTGTGTGCAAATTAACAAATCTTGGTTGCAATCAATGGCCCGCATTTGTGAGAGTAGTATGTCCCATAGAAAATGTTGATTCTGAAAGGAAAGTAAAGGTTTTCAGACAAATCTGTTGGGATGCACTCATTGTGCTGAGCACTGTATATATAATCAAGGGGAGGGTGGGGTCTGCTGTTGTTTTCATCATTTTTAATTTCTGGATATTTTAAGAAAAACAGTAAAAAATAAAGCAAGCCTGTAAGAGAGACTATGATTGGACCAATCTGCCAAACTGTTCAAGTCCCCACTTCTTCTCGGATAGTACAACCTCCCACCTGTTGTTGAGAAACTCTCTGTCATCTTGTGTCATTCTTCTGGCCTGATGCCCACTCATGACATCCTTGGCCACAGCAAACAAAAACAAAGTAAAATTCCCAGCTCAACTTACCAACCAGCCTGCAACAAACTGAATTGTCCTGTCTAACAGTTCATGTTTAAAAACAGGGTTTTGTTTGACATGCCTCATCTTTCCATGTGCTCCTTGCTGTTAAGGCCAGTTATGGGTTGGGGCAGTTGCTGTCTGTACTGTTGGTTATTTATACTGCACACCTTTGCTGCCATTGTGCTATTTTCTGGGTCTCCAGTGTGCCTCTGTGTCTTTAACCACTTCAATACCAGACACTTACCCCCCTTCCGGCCCAGACCAATTTTCAGCTTTCAGCGCTGTTGCAATTTGAATGACAATTGCGTGGTCGTGCGACGTTGTACCAAAAAAAATTGTTATCATTTTTTTTCCCCACAAATATAGCTTTCTTTTGGTGATATTTGATCACCTCTGGGGTTTTTATTTTTTGCACTTCAAATAAAAAAATACGAAAAGTTTTGAAAAAAAAGTTTTTCTTTGTTTCCGTCACAAAACTTTGTAAATAAGTACATTTTCTCCATCACTGGTGGGCACTGATGAGGCTACACTGATGGGCACTGATGAGGCAGTACTAATTGGCACTGATGAGGTGGCACTGATGATGAGGCACATATATGCAGCACTGATAGGCAGCACTGACGGACACTGATAGGTGGCACTAATAGGCGGCACTGATGGGCACTCATAGGCGGCACTCATAGGCACTGAGGGGCAATCACTGGTGACACTGATGGGCACTGATATAGGTGGCACTGGGCACCGATAGGTGGCACTGATGGGCACTGATAGGTGGCACTGGTGGGCACTGATAGGCAGCAATGATAGCTAGCACTTCTATGGAGGCATTCCCTGGTGGTCCTGAGTGGCATCCAAGATGGGCACTGAGAGATGCCTGGGTGAGCTCCCAGGTTGTCAGGGTGGGCTTCCCTGGTGGTCCTGGGTGGACTCTCCCTGGTGGTCCTGGGTGAGCTCCCTGGTGGTCCTGGGTGATGATCCTAGGGGGGGCTGCACTGATAAACATTCAGTGCAGACCCCCACTGTCAGGAGAGCCACCGATCGGCTCTCCTCTACTCGCGTCTGCAGACGTGAGTAGAGGAAGAGTAGATACACGGCTCTTCCTGTTTACACTGTATTCAGCCATGATCACGTGGTAAAGAGCTACCGATGGAAGCTGTTTACTGAGATTGGTAATGTGGTGGGTCAGACTGACACACTGCACCACCGATTGCCACGATGCACGCCCCTGCAGATGCGTGATCGCGGGTTATCCTGAAAGACGTCAATAGACATCTAGTCAGGATAACTGAACCACCGCCCGCCCGTCATTTGTCTATAAACTAAATAAAATTTGTGCTTGGTGCATAAACAAGGTCAAAAAGTGACAAAAAAAAAAAAACAGCTGCCAACAGAAATGAGCTTGATAGAATCCACAATGACAATAATAATAAAGTAATGCAGCGCTAGGTTATATATAAATGTTCATTAATCATAGTCCAAAGTACATATTCATAGCAGCAGAGAGAGGAGTGAAGAAAGCGACACCATCTAGAGTAGAGAGGATGAAGGAACAACTCATCACCTTGGTGCACAAAAAGGGCCAATCCTGCTTACCAGAAAGTATGGGCTCTTCGATTATAAAGGGCCAGAGAAAACTGAGTACTGTCCATGATACTTTTTTTATTTGCACTAACAAAATTTTTCAGGACAAGCTTTTCGGGGTATCTCCCCTTCTTCAAGGTCCAAGCAGTACTGAAAAAGCCAGAAAAAGGGCCAGAAAACGCCAGCAAGCAGCCAAAAGATATATTATCTGTCCCAGTTAGAAAACACATGATCTCCTCCTCCCACAGGAATATGATCAGCTCCAGGACTCAGACAGCAGAATGGCCCATACAAGCTGGCACAGTGTGACCTCAGAGAAACATAACAGGACATATGATATTAACCATTTTATCGCCTGTTCATCTTCTAATATCGTCTACCTCTTGCACTGTCCCTGTGGCCTACAGTATGTAGGCCGGACTATTACAACTATGCAGGTTCTAATTAAAGAACATCTGGGTAACATCAGACGGGATTTCCCTAAACATAGCGTGTCCAAGCACTATGCACTTTATCATGATAAAAATCCCAAGGGAACAATGATATTGGGTATTGAGAAATATGTACCACATTGGAGAGGGAACAATATCAGGCATGGAATTTCCCAACTAGAAACACGCTGGATTTATGACCTGAAGTGTTTCACACCCCACGGTATGAATGTTGAGTGGGGTGCGAACTGCTTCATAAATAATAGCTGACTGTATTTTTTCTTTGGTTAATTTTTCATATCAATTAGTTTATTAAGGTGTTCATTGATATCATGACCTTTTTTCTGTTTGCATAGGCGAACAGATTACTGACTAGCAGCTTGGTGAATTTATTATAATTTATTATACATTATATTTTTATGTAATGATGAAATGTTTTAAATAATATATATCATGAATTTATACATCTTTTATCCATACATGAATTTTTAGATCTTTTTTGTGTTTATTCAGGATCTATATATACATTAATGTTATTATTGATTTGTAATGGTTTATATTGTTTTTTTTATGCACTAGATGGCGCCTTCACTTTGCGATCCATTGTACTGGATTAATGTTATTTATATTAATTGATATTCATTGGCTTTTCTAGCTGTTCATTTATTTGTAATTTTTATATACCTTTTGTCCTGCTGGAACTGACAGATATTAGGTTTTACTGACCATTAGTCCAACTGACGCGTTTTGTCATAGGACATCTTCTAAAGTTGCGTCCTGTGACGAAATGCATCAGTAAGGACTATTGGTATGCATCGCATCCGGTTAGCGAGACCAAGCCAGTGGAAGGCACCCTATCTCGTGTAGGGAAGCTTGCAGTGTTACCAGGAAAATTTCCCCCTCACTGGGTGCTCGGTAAGCTGATGGTTGTATGGACTGTATGGTATATCTATGGATTGCTGACCCTGCTTTTTAGGAAAATAAGCCTTTTACAAAACAGAATTACACTATTCCGCCCCCCCCCCCCTGTTTTTCTATATATATGTGAGGATCACAAAGGCATATCGGAAACATCAGGAAGGATGCTAACCAGGTACACACCAGGATCCCCAACAGACTGGTGTCCATGCGTTTTACCCCTGCAGGGGTGACGCTGTCTGGTAAGTAGGGGACCACAGGGGAGCATGTGTGATCCACACCTACGGCACCACTGTGATTATATGCTGGTTTGCACTATGATTTCACCGGACACTATGAATTTGAAGAACTTTTAAAGGCCCATAAGGATTATTGAAGAGACTGAAATGCACGAATATTTTTTGCACTGGTTTAAATCTATTGTGTTTACACATAAATGAAAATATTATTTCAAATTTGGTGATAGCACAAGTTTTGCACATATAACCTTAAACAAAGATCCAATATTTTAATACTGTAGCACTGGTTACATAAGGCCTTAGCCCTTTTTATTTCTAAATTAAATATAATCTACTTACGAATAGTATTAACAATAGAAGGAGTAGGACACTAATCATTTGCCCACAGAAATAAGTACAAATACACACACGCTTGTGGCTAATATAATTTTATTAACTTTATTAAATGTTTACAGATTGCACTTAGCACTTTTTTCACATTGTACCCAAGCAGCGCTACATCCCTTCAGAAACAATTTTCTACTATGGAGGCTCTCGAAATTTATAGAGCTAGGACTGCAGATAACACTGGGGTGCCCTACCGTGGCCTCTGCAGCTTACCCATGTATTTGCAATTATGTGCATACTAAATCCCTGTTTTTAGCGTGAACTGTTAGACAGGACAATTTGGTTTGTTGCAGGTTGGTTGGTAAGTTGAGCTGGGAATTCTTCTTTGTTTTTGTTTAACATGTGTCGCCCTCCCATGTGCTCCTTGCTGTTAAGGCCAGTTATGGGTTGGGGCAGTTGCCGTTTGTTTGTACTGTTGGTTGTTTGGTGGTGAGGGGCACATTGAACACCTTTGCTGCCATTGTGCTATTCGCTGGGTGTCCAGTGCACCCCTGTGCCTTTAAAGAGGAGTGGGCTCCCTCCAGGCAAACCCGCCCTTGTTGCTGCATCTGCAGCTTACGCATGTATTTACAAATGTGTGCATACTAAATCCTTGTTTTTAACATGAACTGTTAGACAGGAAAATGTGGTTTGTTGCAGGCTGGTTGGTAATTTGAGCTGAGAATTTGTTTTTGTTCGACATGCGCTGCCCTTCCATGTGCTCCTTAAGGCTAGTTATGGGTTGGGGCAGTTGGCGTTTGTTTGTATCCTCGGCCAGAGGACTTTATATTTGAGAATAAAGGAATGTCCACACACAAACACATTTCTCACACTTTACTGTAACTTTTCCATAATATAATATATTACAATGACATACTAGCAGAGTCCTCGGCGTGGAATGCTACATGCAAGGTTAGACATTTTGTATCAGTCATTTCAGCATGGTGCACACCTCTTTTAAGCCATCTTCCCTCTGCACCTTCATCCCTCGCCTTGGGAGCACCATAGGGTTGAAACCACTTCCCTGTGGATGCTAAGCCCACAGCATTGAGCTTCCATCACCAAGTCACATGATCTGCAGCCAAAGTGCTTTCTTTAGTACACCATACTCTTCCCAATGTTCCTTAGATAGATCTGCTGAACTGAGTACGCTCACAGATGGTATGCTCCCTCCCAGGCTTCACCACCACTCACACCAGAGGACTCTGTCCAGGTCTCCAAGCCCTTATGCACCCCGCTGCAGGACATGCAGAAGGAGGCCACTGGAGACAGATTGATTACAGCCCCCATGCTCTGCACATCCTAGCCTAGGACTTCTGCCTTGCAAAGGGCCCTTTGGATCAGCACTACAGGAGACTACACCTTAGCAGCTCTGAGGTATCTCAACCCCATGCCCCATCTCCCTAGGCTTCTCCCATACTGGCATTTATATGTGCACTAACTAAACCCATGACATCATTAAGGAGAGACCTTTCTAAAAAAGGGGAGCTAACACCCAATTACAACTCTCACCTTACCATGCTACATATAATGAGGTCATGGCCAAGCTAAATGCACCTGTAAACAAGCTGTCATTGTGATCACTGAAAAAGGAGCCACTGCCAGTCAAATTTCAATTTTGTCAGACTGATTAAAGATGTTTTATTACTGTCTGCTAACTATTACTCTATGATATCAATGTACTTTGGACTTTCCACAATTATAAAAAGGTTTATGCAGAACCTGAGAGAGAGCACACAAACATGGTCACAAGACAGAATCAGATTGTGCCAGCTTGAACCTTGGAACCCATGCTCTCCAGTACTGAACATTTTTCCTGGGTTAAGGCAGGGAGCAAATGGTGTCTGGCTTTTAAAGAGAGGAATGACTAGTGTGCACGTCCTAGATTTGTGCAAGTACCAAGGGATACAACATTATGAAGAACATTGCATCATGGGAAACAGTGGCGACTGGTGCTCAATTTACTTGGGGGGGAGGCCAACAGCCCCTTCAGCCAGACAACCACCAGCTGAAAAAAAAACAGCTGATTGTGTCTGAAATCCAGAGCTGTCCTGTACACTTGTGTAGCGTCCCCATAGTATAGGTGCGTTTTCTAGCAGGGTTTTTGGCTAGCAGAGGTAAATTTAGTCAGGCCTGATTGTTTTCATCTGTTCTGGGAGGAGAAGCTCAGGGAGGATTGGGTGGACTTAGCATATGAGGTCACCAGTACCTCCCACTTCTATCTAGAAATCTGGAGAAGGTTTTCTGGTCAGAGAGCTGGGAGATGGGTGGAGCCATCTGGAGTGTTCTAAGGAGCCCTGACCAATCCCCAAGAAGGGTTGGCAGGGGGCAGGCCTCCTTAAACACTCTGAGTCAGCCCAATCTGGGAGGAGTAGTGTCAGGTGGAAGTCTGGAGATGTAGCAGAGGTGCTGTGGTGCAGGCCCCTACCCGGTAGGTCGACCTTGGGGCCTGGGAGGTTCAGATGCAGCCAGGAAGGAGTGTGATTCCTGGAGGAACAGGAGAACAGCATATATGTATCCACCAGTGCGGTGAGTGACGGTCCCTGGGACTGAAGGAGAAAGTGCTGGAGCAGGCTGGGAGAGGAATGGTGACAGTCTGTGGGAGTGTAGGGAGTCAGTCAAGGGAAAGGAGAGTCACGACCAGAGAGCAGGTCGATGGGACCTGGAAGAGGATGGGCTGGGAGTTGTAGTCCGTCAAAAGCCCGGTTAGCACTGAAGTACTTTATTGCACATTCAGGGGCACGTGATCCCTGGCCTGTAATGGGTGTTTCTGAGGTCCTGTTGCAACAGGGTAGGCCTCACCACATGCTATTCGCAGTGCAGAGAAAGGTATAGAGAAACCTGATAAATTTCCCTTCAGGCTGGAAACTAACTTCTGAGCTGGAGAGAAGCAAAGGAGTGGAAAGCTGTGAGTTTGTGTAGTGAGAAAGCTGTAAGAGTAACGGTCAGCAAGTGAAATGCTGGAGAGTTGAGAGGAGCAATAGTCTGCAGAGGGAGAATCTGCAGTGAAGTGTGCATATAGAGCCTTGTATATGGGAAGCTTGTACCATAATTCTTTGGGCATCCCACAGTTACCCATTAGCCCCATCCAAGTTATTTCCCCCAAATAAAACAACAAAAACAAGAACCGGCCTGGTCAGTGTCTCTGGATGTGTGCATATGGTGCGATTGAGGTCAGCTATCAGGTGAACCACTACTACAAGCCACTCTCAAAGGAGCACATGGCTACACTTGCTGTGTTATTTCAAGGAGTCTAATTAGCCCTCCTAATTCTTCTCTTGGGCTACAGAATTATTAGTCAGGAGTTATCAGTAAAAGGAT
Source organism: Glandirana rugosa (assembly GCA_018402905.1). Taxonomy (NCBI): domain Eukaryota; kingdom Metazoa; phylum Chordata; class Amphibia; order Anura; family Ranidae; genus Glandirana; species Glandirana rugosa. The sequence continues at coordinate 130,337 of BLSH010388319.1, read as the reverse complement.
ACTACTTCATGTAAGGCATTGCCGCGCGGCACCATATCCGTGCAGCACGTTGCAAACATAAAAACACACAATGCATTCATAACAAATGAAACAGTAGGGACAAGGAAAGGAAAATCTTCAGATAGCCGCACTCCAAGAAATTTGCAGTTTTATTGTAAAAAATGTCAACCATACATGGGTACAGTCAGGGCACAACAGGGGCAGACCCCAGGTACAAAAGCTGATACGTTTCACCTCTAAAAATGACGCTTACTCATAGCTGAAACAGTAGGCACTGAAAACGGAACACAGTTAAAACAGAAACCACTATTTCACAATATACATTGCCCTAAAAATTGTAAGCATATAGTATCTAATAACTAAGTAACTTGTAAAAGAGAAATCTTAGCATGATTTATGCTTGTGTAGTAGACAATTATTTTAAATTATTAACACTCTTTATTTGCAACAAAAAAATCATTGCCAAGAAAGGATAAAAAGTCACTGTAAAAAATATTGATAACAATCCCATAAGGTAAGGTCAAAAGAGAACACCAGGAGTCTGAATAAATAAATGAGCTCACTCAGAATACACAAAGAGAAAAAAAAAAAAGAGTATCAATAAATAGTTAGCTTGTGCTGTAATGTTTGTAAATGAAATAAGTAGGTTGGGGGTTGTTTGATATTTTTAGGTGTGATTCTCTTATAGAGAACAATTAAAAAGCTTACCCATTCTTGCATCAGTATTGTGGTCGGTCGTGTGCCAAAAGCAAAGGCACCGGTCACAAGACTCTTGGGAGACTCATGTCAAGATATTGTGAAGAACATAGCCACTGACTACCTACACCTGGCACTGCCAGAAAAAATTGAGGTCCCCCAAGATCCTTTGTCAGAGACCTTGTGGCTTAGGCCTTGAATGTGGCCATGTGCACACGCTGTAAACCAAAAGCGTGGTAGTAGAGAAAAATGTGAGGTTCCATTAACTTTTAAAATAACAAGCAGGTGAGCATTATAATAATGGATTCCTTTTTATGTAGGTCCATTTTAAAGCAGAATTCTAGGCAAAAAACTAAATATATACATAAAGTGCTGTGAAAAAGTATTTGCCCCCTTCCTAAATTTTTTTTTTGCATATTTGTCTTACTTCTGATCATCAAATAAAATACAAAATGCAATTGTTAACCTCTTGCCGACCGCCTAACTAGGAATTTACGTCATGACTTTGACGTTAAATACTGGGGTTATGGCTGCAGCCATAACCCTGGTATTTTATTTTCCCATAGGTGGCCAGCTTTCAGATAAAAGTGGGCCCTGCGGTTTTCCATGGGATCACTTTTAGAAGCTTCCCGGGCTTATGTTACAGATTGCTGAGCCTGGGATCTATCCGGCGTCGCCAGTTATCCCATAGAGATAAGTGATGGTAAGATAGCAATCTCTATGCCCTTTGAGGACTGGAGAGACGCAATGACGTCACTTCCGATTCTCCAGCCATGGTTTTTTTTTTCTCTTAAAGCAAAGGATATTAAAAAAAAAATTAATCTTTTGCTTTTAAGGGTAAAGGTGAGATTTGGGGTCCCAGATCTCTCCATAAAGACGACCTGTCAAGCTACAGTATCTAGCAAAAGTGAGTACACCCCTCACATTTTTGTAAATATTTTATTATACCTTTTAATGTGATAACATTGAAGAAATGACGCTTTGCTACAATGGAAAGTAGTGAGTTTACACCTTGTATAACAGTGTAAATTTGCTGTCCCCTCAAAATAACTCAACACACAGCCATTAATAGCTAAACCACAAGCAACAAAAGTGAGTACACTCCTAAGTGAAAATGTCCAAATTGGGCCCAATTAGCCATTTTCCCTCCCCGGTGTCATGTGGCTTGTTAGTGTTATAAGGTCTCAGGTGTCAATGGGGAGCAGGTGTGCTAAATTTGGTGTTATTGCTCTCACTCTCTCATACTGGTCAATGGAAGTTCAACATGGCACCTCATGGCAAAGAACTCTCTGAGGATCTGAAAAAAGAATTGTTGTTCTACATAAAGATGGCCTAGCCTATAAAAAGCTTGCCAAGACCCTGAAACTGAGCTGCAGCATGGTGGCCAAGACAATACAGTGGATTAACAGGACAGGTTCTACTCAGAACAGGCCTCGCCATGGTCGACCAAAGAAGTTGAGTGCACATGCTCAGCGTCATATGCAGAGGTTGTCTTTGGGAAATATACATATCAGTGCTGCCAGCATTGCTGCAGAGGTTGAAGGGGTGGGGGGGTCAGCCTGTCAGTGCTCAGACCATATGCTGCACACTGAAGCAAGCCTCTTCTAAAGATGATGCACAAGAAAGCCCACAAACAGTTTTCTGAAGACAAGCAGACTTAGGGCATGGATTACTGGAATATTCCGTGGTCTGATGAGACCAAGATAAACTTATTTGGCTCAGATGGTGTCAAGCGTGTGTGGCGGCAACCAAATGAGGACTACAATGACAAGTGTGTCTTGCCTACAGTCAAGTATGGTTTTGGGAGTATCATGGTCTGGGGCTGCATGAGTGCTGCCGGCACTGGGGAGCTACAGTTCATTGAGGGAACCATGAATGCCAACATCTACTGTGATATACTGAAGCAGAGCATGATCCCCTCCCTTCGGAGACTGGGCTGCAGGGCAGTATTCCCACATTATAATGTCCTCAAACACACCTCCAAGAAGACCACTGCCTTGAGAAAGAAGCTGAGGGTAAAGGTGATGAACTGGCCAAGCATGTCTCTAGACCTAAACCCTATTGAGCATCTGTGTGGCATCCTCAAATGGAAGGTGGAGGAGTGCAAGGTCTCTAACATCCACCAGCTCTGTGATGTCGTCATGGAGGGGTGGATGAGGACTCCACTGGCAACCTTTGAAGCTCTGGTGAACTCAATGCCCAAGAGGGTTAAGGCAGTGCTGGAAAATAATGGTGGCCACACAATATATTTACACTTTGAGCCCAATTTGGACATTTTCACTTAGGGGTGTACTCACTTGTGTTGCCAGCGGTTTAGACATTAATGGCTGTGTGTTAAGTTATTTTGAGGGGACATCAAATTTACACTGTTATACAAGCTGTACACTCACTACTTTAAAATTGTAGCAAAGTGTAATTTCTTCAATGTTGTCACATGAAAAGATAGAATAAAATATTTACAAAAATGTGAGGGGTGTACTCACTTTTGTGAGATACTATATATTGTTATGGCAAGGGATGTTTACATTCCTTGCGATAGCAATAAAAGTGACCAATTTTTTTTTTTTTTTTTTAAAGGGAGAGTGTAAAAATTTTAAAAATGTAATAAAATAAATAAATGTAAAAAAAATGAATGTTTAAAGCACCCCAAAGTGCTTGCACGCAATAGTGAACGCATACGTAAGTCACGCCCACTTATGTAAACGGTGTTTGCACCACACATGCCAGGTATCACCGTGAATGTCTGAATGAGAGCAATAACTCTAGCACTAGACCTCCTCTAAACTGGTAACCTGTAGAAAATTTTAAAGCGTTGCCTATGGAGATTTTTAAGTACCGTAGTTTGGCGCCATTCCACGAGCGTGTGCAATTTTAAAGCATGACATTTTAAAGCAAGTGCATTTTCTTTTAAAAAAAAGTTGTGTTTTATTGTCTAGTGTATCTACTATATATATATATATATATATAATTTTTGGGTTCTAAGTAATTTTCTAGCAAAAATACTGATTTTTACTTTCAACCACTTAAGACTGGAAGGATTTCCCACATTAGGACCAGAGCACTTTTTCAATTTGTCACTGCGCTGCTTTTACTGGTAATCGTGCGGTCATGCAATGCAGTACCCATGGAATTTGTGTCCTTTTTTTCCCACAAATAGAGCTTTATTTGGTGGTATTTGTTAATCTCTGGGCTTTTTATTTTTTTGCAATCTAAGCGAAAAAAATAGCGAAAATTTAAAAAAAAAATTATATTCTCTACTTTTTGTTATTAGAAAAATACAATAAATGTAGTCATCATTTTTTGCCAAAATGCATTCAGCCACATCTCGGGTAAAAAAAAAGTAAATTAGCGTATATTTATTGGTTTGCGCAAAAGTTATAGCGTCTACAAACTAGGGTACATTTTCTGGAATTTACGCAGCTTTTATTTTAAGACTGTCCATCTCCTTTTCTGATGTGTTATAACGGAAGGGCAGTAAACCCCCCCCCCCAAATGACCCCATTTTGGAAAGTAGACGCCCCAACAAATTAGTTGAGAGGCATGTTCAGCCCATTGAATGTTTTATTTTTTTGTCACAAGTGATTGAAAAATGACAACATAAAAAAAATTACACAAAGTTGTCACTGAAATGATATATTGCTCACACATGCCATGGGTATATGTGTAATTACACCCCAAAATACATTCTGCTGCTTCTTGAGTACGGGAATACCCCATGTGTGAGACTTTTTGGGAGCCTATCCGCATACAGGACCCCAAATACCAATCACCGTCTTCAGGATTTCTAAGGCCGTAAAATGTATGCCTGCATCCCACACTACCTACCACAGTTGCGGAGGCCATGAAATGCCCAGATAGCAACCCCCCCCCCCAAATGACCCCATTTTGGAAAGTAGAAACCCCAAGCTATTTGAGAGGCATGTTGAGTCTATGGAATTATATATATTTTGCCACAAGTTTCCGGAAATGTCAATTTGTTTTTTTACAAAGTTGTCACTAAATGATATGTTGCTCGAACATGCCATGGGTATATGTGAAATTACACCCCAAAATACATTCTGCTGCTTCTTCTGAATACGGGGATACCATGTGTGAGACTTTTTGGCGGTCTAGCGGCGTACAGGACCCCGAAAACCACTCGCATTCATGCTTTCTAAGGGCATAAAATGGTGATTTTTCTCCTAACTCCCCATCACAGTTTTGGAGGCCATGGAATGTGCAGATAGCACAACCCCCCAAATTACCCCATTTTGGAAAGTAGACACTCCAACCTATGTGATGAGAGGCACATTGAGTATTTTGCAGGTCTCGCTTTTTGTCACAAAGTTTTGAAATTTGAAAAAAGAAAAAAAAAAATTTTTCAGTTTATTTCTTCATTTTCCAAAACAAAGGAGAGCTGCAAAATATGCACCATGCCTCTTAGCAAATACCTTGGGGTGTCTACTTTCCAAAATGGGGTCATTTGGGGGGGTTTTGTGCTACCTTGACATTTCAGGGCCTCCAAAACCGTTATAGCTACTGAGGAGTAAAATCACCATTTTATGCCCTTAGAAAGCCTGAAGACGGTGACTATATACATCTTTAAAAGCCTTTACAGGTTACCACTTTAAATCTGCAGAGGAGGTCTACTGCTAGAATTACTGGCCTATATCTGAAGTTCGTGGTGATACCTCACATGCATGGTGCAATTGCTGTTTACATATGACACATGACCGATGCTTGCGTTCACCTTTGCGCGTGTGCATGAGGAGAAAAGGGTGCATTTTTTTTTAATTATTCATTTTGCTTGTTATTTTATTTTTACACTGTCCCTTTCATCTCTGCCCAGCCCTATGGGAAAAAAGTAATGGCCCCCCAAACCCAATAACTGGTTTGTGCCACCCTTGGCGGCATGAACTGCAATGACGCATTTGTGAAAACTGGCAATGAGTCTTTCACATCATTGTGGAGGAATTTTGGTCCACTCTTCTTTGAAGAATTGTTTTAATTCAGCCACATTGGAGGGTTTTACAGCATAAATGGCCTGTTTAGGGTCATGCCACAGCATCTCAATGGGATTTACTGCAAGTCTGGACTTTGACTAGGACACTTCAAAACCTTAACCACTTGCTTACTGGGTACTTAAAACCCCCTCCTGCCCGGATCAATTTTTAGTTTTCAGCGCTGTCACTATTTGAATGACAATTGCGCGGTCGTGCGGTGGTGTACCCAAACAAAATTGACGTCCTTTTTTTCCCAACAAATAGAGCTTTCTTTTGGTGGTATTTGACCACCTCTGCGGTTTTTATTTTTTGTGCTATAAACAAAGAGTGACGATTTTGAAAGAAGAACAATATTTTTTACTTTTTGCTATAATAAATATCCAAAAGTAAAAAATAAAAAAACTAATTTATTCATCAGTTTAGACCGATATATATTCTTCTACATATTTTTGGTAAAAAAATCGCAATCGGCGTATATTGATTGGGTTGCGCAAAAGTTATAGCGCCTACAAACTATGGACATTAGTTTATGGCATTTTTCTTATTTATTTTTTTTTTTTTACTGGTAATGGCGGCAATCAGTGATTTTTATTGTGACTGCGATATTATGGCGGACATTTCTGATGTTTTTTCACAATTTTTTGGTACCAATGACTTTTATAGAGCGATCAGATCTAAAAATAGACACTGATTACTGTATAAATGTCATTGGCAGGGAAGGGGTCAACACTAAGGGGCTAGTGAAGGGGTTAAATGTGTTCCCTGGGTGTGTTCTAACTGTGGGGGGCGGGGTTAACAGGGACATAACAGATCTAACTGATCCAGATCACAGGGATCAGCAGATTTGTCATGCCCCCCCACAGAGCGGGGAACCGCCGTGTTTACATCGGCGGTTCGCCGTTCTGGTTCTCTGTGAAGACAGGTCTCTGGTGGTGAGAGCGCACCCAGCACGAGAAAAAGAGGTGGTCGCCTATTGACGGCCTCCCGGCAAAGCAGAACCACGATGTAGCCGTCAATCGGCTATAGCGCAGATCTGAAGGGGTTAATTTTGTTTTTTGAGCCATTCAGAAGTGGACTTGCTTGTGTGTTTCGGATCATTGTCCTGCTGCATAACCCAAGTGCACTTGAGCTTGAGGTCAGGAATTTCTCCTTCAAGATTTTCTGGTAGAGCGCAGAATTCATGGTCCCGTCAATTATGGCAAGTCGGTCCTGAACCTACAAAACAGCCCCAGACCACCACACTACCACCGCCATGTTTGACTGTTGGTATGATGTTCTTTTTATGAAATGCTGTGTTAGTTTTATGCCGGATTTAACAGGTTGCACACCTTCCCAAAAGTTCTACTTTTGTCTCATCAGTCCACAGAATATTTGCCCAAAAGTCTTGGGGATAATCAAGATGTTTTTTGGCAAATGTGAGATAAGCCTTTGTGTTCTTTTTGGTCAGCAGTGGCTTTCACCTTGGAGCTCTCCCATGGATGCCATTTTTGCCCAGTCTCTTTCTTATTGCTCAATCATGAACACTGACCTTAACTGAGGCAAATGAGGTCTGCAGTTCTTTAGAAGTTGTTCTAGATTCTTTTATGACCTCATGAATGAGTCATTGTTGTACTCTTGGAGTAATTTTGTTAAGCTGGCCACTCCTGGGAAGGTTCACCACTGTTCCAAGTTTATTCCATTTGTGGATAATGGCTCTCACTGTGGTTCCCTGGATGGTTGTGTAACCCTTTCCAGACTGATACATGTAAATTACTTTGTTTCTCATCTGTTTTTGAATTTCTTTAGATCACAGCATGATTTGTTGCTTTTTGAGATCCAGCTTGCTTCATATTGTCAGACAGCTTCTATTTAAGTGATTTCTTGATTCAACAGGTCTGGTAGTAATCGGGCCTGGGTGTGGCAAGTGATATTTAACTCAGCTTTCCAAAAATGTAGCTAATCACAGTTCATTCATGATTTAGCAAAGGGGGGGCAATTACTTTTTCACAGCACTGTATACTCTATGAAACATGATTTATTTGCCAAATGTGTAATTTTGTCCAACCGGGGTTGAGATTTAAGCAGCCCTTCTAGACACCTCATCCTAGTCATTACTTGGAATATCTAAACTTGACAGATCAGTCAAAACTTTATGACCACCCACCTAATATTGAGTAGTTCCACCTTTTACCACCAAACAAGTCCCCTTTGACGCCAAAACAACCCTGACCTGTCAAGACATGGATGTTACTATTCCTGTATACACTACGAAACCCGTTACAAGGTCACCCTTTAGAACTCAGGACGAAAAGTACACGTACTGTGCATAGTGGTTGGATTTGTATAAACGACTGGTACATGTGGGGAAGTACCTTTGTCATAAGGGACTACCGTTATCGGAGAAAGTCGTCCTATTACACGGGATAGTGTGACCTTTTACCAAGTTCTTGCCAAACTCCTTGTGTTGTTACTCAAATTCCACAACTGAACCGGAGGTTTAAGAGGGCTAGAGTCAGATTAGTTCGTAACCCTCAGGTTAGGTACCTCCGGGGTGGAGCGTTGAATGTCCTTATCATTGTAGGTACAGAACTGTCCAGTCCCAACAAAACCGCAGTTTCCCCTGAACAAACCACCATTTTCCACCTTGATGAGTTATAATCCACCCACCAGTAT
>BLSH010388319.1:97190-107632 GCA_018402905.1 Glandirana rugosa | reverse complement strand
CAAATAGCACACTTGAAATGGACTCTGGACCTTTTATCTGCTCCTTGTAAATGAGATAAAGGGGGAATAACACACACCTGGCCATGGAACATCTGAGCAGCCAATTGTCCCATTACTTTTGGTCCCTTAAAAAGTGGGAGGCACATATACAAACTGTTGTAATTCCTACACCGTTCACCTGATTTGGATGTAAATACCCTCAAATTAAAGCTGAAAGTCTGCAGTTAAAACACATCTTCGTTTCATTTCAAATCCATTGTGGTGGTGTATAGAGCCAAAAAGATTACAATTGTGTTGATGTCCCAATATTTATGGACCTGACTGTATCTTGGTCCTATTTTAAATATTGGTGCTGCATTGACTTTTTTCCAATCAGCTGGTACCATTCCAGTCAGTAGACTGTTTGTAAAATTTAGGAACAATGGTCTGGCAATTACTTGACTGAGTTCCTTAAGGACCCTCTGGTGCAAGTCATCTGGCCCCGGTGACTTATTAATGTTAAGTTCTTCAAGTCTATTCCTAATTCTATCCTCTGTTAGCCATGAGGGTGCCTCTTGTGACGTGTCATGAGGATTAACATTGCAGTATTGGTTACTGAAGCCCTCCGTCTCCCTTGTGAAGACTGAGGAGAATAATAAATTCAAAACCTTTGCCATCTCTCCATCCTTTGTAACCAGATTCCCTTCATCATTCTTTACGGGCCAATATGATCTGACCTCCCTCTCTTACTATTTATATACTTTAAGAATTTCTTGGGATTTTTTTACTCTCCTCTGCTATGTGCCTTTCATGTTCTATCTGAGCCGCCCTGATTGCACCCTTACATTTCTTATTGCATACTGTGTAAAGTTGGAATGCTGATGATGACCCCTCAGCATTGTATTTTTTTGAAGACCTTCTCCTTTGCTTTTATATGCATTTTTATATTGGAGTTAAGCCATGCAGGACTTTTATTAGCTCTTTTAAATGTATCCATGTTCATTGTTCCTTGGATTTTATCCCATTTAATATCTTCTATCAAGGAGCGTAGTTTATGGAATTTGGCTCTTTTGAAATTCAGTGTCTTTGTATTTCCCTTATATTTCCTATATGTGTGATTTATACCGAAACAAATTGACCTGTGATCACTGTTTCCTACATTGCCCCTTATTTCCACATCTGTGATCAGGTATTGTTAGTAATCAGTAGGTCTAGTAACACTTTGTTTCTTGATGGTGCATTTATCATCTGACGCATGAAAGTGTCCTGCAAGATATTTCGGCGAGCCTTAGACGAATGCGCGGTTCCCTCCGCCCAGTCTTTGTCTGGATAATTAAAATCCCCCATTATAATGATACTTCCCATCTTTGCCGCCATTCCAAACTGTGATAGGAGGTCCGCCTCCCCCTCACCCCTCTGATTAGGGGGCCTATAGCATACTCCCAGTATTACTTTCCCTTTGGTTTCCTCCCTTTGTAGCTCTACCCATAAGGATTCCACCTCCTCCCTTGCTCCATTAGTAATGTTGTCACTCACATTCACTTGTAGATCATTTTTGACCCCTCCACCTTTTTTACCCTCCCCATCTGCGATATAGGGAATACCCTTGAATGGTTGCCAGCCAATCATGAGAGCTGTTGAACCAAGTCTCTGAAATTCCCACAAAATCGAAATTCTCCTCGTACAATAGCAGCTCTAGTTCTCACATCTTGTCCGCCAGACTCTGGGCATTAGTAAACAAGCTACATAGTTTTGTCCGGATGCATACTATCTCCTTATTGAGTGTTCTGAGGTTGCAAATAGGACTTGTTACTATACTTACCTCGGGTTTAGGTGCTTTAGTTAACCTACCACTAATGCCCCCAATACTACCCTCTGAAAATTGTTCCACGCTGGCTCTCTCTACATCTGGACTCCCCTACTGTCGCCTAGTTTAACCACCTCAATACTGGGCACTTTCACCCCCTTCCTGCCCAGGCCATTTTATAGCTTTCGGCGCTGTTGCACTTTGAATGACAATTGCGTGGTCATACAACACTGTACCCAAATTCATTTTTTATCTTTTTCTTCACACAAATAGAGCTTTCTATTGGTGGTATTTAATCACTGCTGGGATTTTTATTTTTCACAAAAAAAAAAAAAAGACCGAAAATTTTGCTGATGAGGCTGCACTGATGGGCACTGAAGAGATGGCACTTATGGGCACTGATTAGGGGACATTGATGAGGAGACACTAATATGCCACACTGATGGGCATTGATAGGTGGCACTGATAAGTGGCACTGGTGAGCACTGATAAGTGGCACTGGTGGGCACTGATAGGTGGCACTGGTGGGCACTGATGGGCAGCACTGGTGGGCACTGATAGGCGGCACGGCACGGATAGGCAGCACTGATGGGCAGCACTGATGGGCATTGATGAGCAGGCACTGATGGGAGGCATTGACTGGCATCACTTATGGACGCTGATTGGTGGCACTTATGGACACTGATTGATGGCACTTATGGGCACTGATTGGTGGCACTGATATGCACTGGTTGGTGGCACTGTTAGGGCTTTGCTGTAATCAGGGAACTGATGATCGGCACTCCTCACCACACAGTTTGTCAGTGTGAGGCGAGGAGAGCGGATTACTGGCACTTCCTTGTTTACATGTGACCAGCTGTGATAGTCACCACTATTTCTCACCTTTCCTGTTCTAGGAATAATTTTTAGAAAGGATCCATAGAGATTTCCATGAGAATTTCTATAGAATTTTAGGTAAATTGTAAGATAGACCACTAGATGGCGCTGCATTCATTCAACAACTTAAAATGGTTGAGCAATAAAAGTTTCTACCATCTGTTTTAGAAGGGTTTTTATTAATAAATTCGTTTTTTGAGGGACATAACCACCATACTAAATAGATTTATAATTGATATGCATTTGTATAGATTTTATATGTAGTGGATACATTGATTGTATGTAATAAAAGAATGGTTTTGAGCCGTCCACCAGAGGGAGCTCATTCGTGAATGAAATTCTAAACAACATAGTTTTAATAAATAAAACACGTTTTAACTGTTTGGAATGATTTTAAAATAAACTGTATTAATGTATTGTAAAAAGCAGATGCCAAATATATGTAGCAGATCTATATTTATCACCACAACCGTGGGTTGAAGATTAACATAAAGCATTAGCTAATAACCAATGGAGACACAGGATGGGTTATATAAAACACCAAAAAAATGGCGGATGTAGCTTCCTGAAGACATGACTAATCACGAAATGCACTGAGGCTACCAATCCACTTTCACTGACATCACTTCCGCTTACATCCCTTCCGGTTGCGGTGGTTCAGATAGCTAAGAAGGTGGAACGCACTCGATGAGAGTGAGGAATTGCATACATACAGGGGTAACTACCCACAGATGCTCATATATCTGGTGCTGATTTAAGCACCTAAATCATGTAAGCGCGCATTTGGCTTGCTTATGTTTGTGTTGCCATTTGGGTAATAAACGTATTGCGCTATGATTATCACTTTCTTTCTTTGAGCCTTAATTTATGGAGATCTCATGGAGAGTGTAATGAAGGAGACATAGGCTTTAACCAAGGAAATCTTGGTGCTACTTTAGCAATCTGGTGCGATGCAAAGACTTAAAGAATCCAATAATTGATCAAAAGCTATTAAACCTGTATGGTCTGGTGAGTTTGAATTTCACTTAGTGTGGATTTATGGTGAAGCACGGACCTCATGGATATTAAATAGAGATTTTGCAGAAAACTTTTTTGCAAACGGTGACTGGACTTTTCTATCTAGAAGATTTTTGAACACAAAATTACTATTTTATTAATTGTTTATAAAATTGTTTTGTTTTTTGGTGCACTAAAGAGCAAGAGATGTTATGTCACATTTGATGAGTTTATGTGGATAGAAAAAAAGGCAGCTGTTTTCACTCATTTACCTTTGCAGGGGCGCCATTACTGCCACTAATTATAAATCTGTTAACAGCCGATCACATGTCTAAAGAGCCACGTGTCTTTACACATATCGGGGTCGCGCTGCATCCTAGCAACAGCGCGCGTTCTGGGCGACGTCATATGACGTCCCCAGAACGAGAGCCGCACTGTCCCTCCGTCATTTAACGGTGGGCAGACGGCAAGCAGTTAAAAGCCCCTCTAACTTATCTGCCATCTTCTCTCCCAGCCGATCTGTACCTTCCCCATTTAGGTGCAGTCCACCCCTGCTAAAGAGCTGGTAACCGATTGAGAAGTCGGTCTAGTTGTCCAGGAACCCAAACCCCTCCTTTCTACACCAGCTCCTCAGCCACTTGTTTACTTCCCTTATCTCCCGCTGCCTCTCTGGTGTGGCTCGAGGTACCAGTAGTATTTCTGAGAATACTACCTTGGAGGTTCTAATCCTCAATTTAGCTCCTTAGTCCCTAAAATCTTTTTTTAGGTCACTCCATCTTCCTCTGACTTTTTCATTGGTGCCAACGTGCACCATGACAGCCGGATCTTCCATAGCCCCTCCCAGTAATCTGTCCACCAAATCCTTGATGTGCTGAACTCGAGCGCCCGGTAGACAACATACAATTTGGCGCTTCAGGTCTTTGTGACAGATTGCCCCCTCTGTCCTTCTGAGAATTGAGTCCCCTACCACCAGAATCTGTTTTTCCTTTCCCTTGCCTTTACCCGCACCCTCACTGGAGGAGTTATTCCCCTGGCAGTTAGGGGCATCACTCTGCTCCAGCAATGCTGGTCCCTGACTGGTTTCCGCAATATCACGCAACGGGGGTACTTATTGGGATCTTTCAGCCCAGGATCGGCATCCCTGACTCTTTCCCCTCTACCCTTCCTGACTGTAACCCATCTACTCTGCTCTGGTGCTTGCACCTCTTTGTCTCCAACCCCCTCTGTGCTGGCCCCTGCCGGGTACGATCCCAACTCTCCTTAGGTATGGAGAGTCTTCTCAGTGTTGACAGTTGCTTCCCTAGGTTCAGGACCTGGGCTTCCAGGGAAACAACGTACTTACATTTTGCACAGCAGTATTCACCTTGGATCGGACGATCAAGGAACGCATACGCGCCGCAAGATGTACACCGATTCGCATCTCCATACCCGCCAGTCATCGCACACACTAATTTAATGGGGATTGGGAATTATGCTCTGTCCAATTAACTAACAACTAGCTTCCTAACACTACTACTCAAAAGCACATGGGTACTCATGGCACATGGGTACTCACAGCACTCGGAGACTCACAGCACTCGGGTACTCACAGCACACAGGTACTCACAGCACACAGGTACTCACAGCACATGGGTACTCACAGCACACGGGTACTCACAGCACACGGGTACTCACAGCACACGGGTACTCACAGCACACGGGTACTCACAGCACACGGGTACTCACAGCACTCGGGTACTCACATACACAGGTACTCACAGCACATGGGTACTCACGGCACACGGGTACTCACGGCACACGGGTACTCACGGCACACGGGTACTCACAGCACTCGGGTACTCACAATAAGTATTACCTGCAGTGTCTGCTTGCATTGATACATTGGTACTCATCCTCAACCATTCCGTTCCTTCATTTGAACTACCAACTGTATCAAAACTACATGTCCTGGATGCCTGTTTGTCTACAGTCAAAATGTGTAACCATATATTCATTACTATATTTTGATTCAATTATTTCTAGCCTACTCTTATTAATCTGAACGATTTTGAAGTTTGTAAACTTACTTTGTGAAGATCCTCACATTTACTTCCCTGAATTCTGTGACACATATTCACTATACCCTGTGAGTAGGCACCAGGGCTGCCATCAGGGGGGTACAGACAGTGCTGCCATAAGGGGCCTGAGCATCTCAAGGGGCCTCGGCTGGTCCTCCTCTCCTGCACCACCGCCAACTAATTTCTCCCTCTCCTATAAGCTTATGGTCACTTCAATGACCATAAGCTTATATCAGAATTGTTCAGCAGACTCTGTTGCACAATTCTTTAACTCTGATCAGCGGATTACAATCCGCTGATCAGAGTTAGTAACCCAAAGTGACCGCCCCCCCCTCCATTCAGCAGCTTCTCTGTCCCCTGCATCTCCACCTCCTGCCGCTCCCTTCCACCTATAACTGCCCCCTTTCTCCTTTCCTATCCCCTCTATCCCCCCCCTCCCAGCACTGAACCCCCCCACACCCGATCCCCGCAGCTACGATCATTAGCCGGCATCCCTCCTCTGCCGCTCCCGCCAGCTTCAGGTGCTGCATGGGGCTTGGGGGGGATCCAGACGTGTCCCCCCCAGTCAGATAGCCCGCGCCATACTGGCCCCAGCACCCCCGATCCACTGCCGCTTCAAGCGGTATCCCTCCTTCCCTCCCGTAACCTGCAGCTTCTGCCTGCATTGAGCTGACAGGCTGGGGATCGCGTCAGGTGGGGGGGGGAGGGGGGGAGCGATGCTGGTGGGGGTGAAGTTGGGGCTTGGTATACATGTGTATACCAAGCCCCTCCTGTATTAGGGTCAGTTCACACCACATGCAGTCCAGTGCGTTTTTTTATGTATCAAAAACGCATGGATAGTAGGTTATATGGTTTTCAATGGCATAGTTCACACCAGCACTGTCAGTTCCAGTGCGTTCCAGTTCCAGGAAAAAAAGTATAACATGCTGCATTTTTTCTGCACTGAACTGTACTGAAATGCACCAGACCATAAAAACGCACTGTAACGTAACAGAAACGCACCGGAAAGCATAAATAATGCACCGAAACTGGCCCTTAAGGTTAAGAAAAGAGAGGGGGGAAAAAGCACTGGACTGCATCAAAAAGTGCCTGCAGAAAAGCACCTGGAACGCATCTGGACTGCGTTTCTATGGTGTGAACTGGCCCTTACAGTGGATATAGGCAGCGATCACTATAGATCACTCCTATATGCACTGACGGCTGACACAAATGTATCACTCGCTGACCATAGTAAACCGCGAGTGATACAATGTATCAGACTCATTTTATGAATGAATGAGAAATCTCTATACAGATCTCTCATTCATTCAAGTGCTACAGAGAAAGAGACTTCAGTCGCTTATTCTGTCTCAAAAAAAGAGATATGGGGGTCTGTTTAGACCTCTGATATCTCACCAAAGAGGCCCCCCCCAAAAAAAATGTAAAAAGTAAAAATTAAAAAAAACACAAACATAGCAAGACCCCCAGGTCCACCCACACTCACCCCTCCAGGGTGACTCCCCCCCCCCCCCCTAAAAAAAAATTAAAATAAAGAATGTAAAAAGCAAAAAAGAAAACAAAAAAAAACAAAAACACAAACATAGTAAGACCCCACCATCAGGTCCACCCGCACTCACCCCTCCAGGGTGACCTCCCCCCAAAAAAAGAAGAAAAAAAGCTGTAAAAAATTGTAAAAAGTAGAAAAAAAACACAAACATAGTAAGACCCCCCAGGTCCGCCTGCACTCACCCCTCCCAGGTGACGCCCCCTCCCCGCAATCACCCCTTCACGGCTTCCTCAGATTCTCCTCCAGGCCTACCCGGTCCATCCTGATTGGCCAAGAGGAGAAGCCGGAAGACAATAGCGAACATTTATTCGCTATTGTCACAAGAGGGTGAGTTCGAGGCAGGCACAGTGCTCTGCGCCCCGAGCCCAACCATTTTCAAGCCAATTAGAGCCTCAGGTTCTAATAATGTGGCTTGAAAACAAAAAAAACTAAAAAAAAAGGGCGTGGATGGGAATAGAAGTTGTAAGAGTGTTCAAATAAAAGTAGGTGCACTGAAGGACTCAGTGGGATTACCAGTGGGCGTATTCAGTGGGACAGCCAGTGGGTGGGCCCTGGGGAATGTTGGTGGTCAGGCCCCGGGGGGCCCAGGTCTGAAGCTGTGTAAGGGGCCCCAAAATTTCTGATGGCTGCCCTGGTAAGCACCACTGTAACACACATTTCACAGATCCTGCCTTCTGATCTACATAGGTGCTGAGAAGAGGAGTCATGAGTCAGTACAGGAACTACTGCTTGCAGTCAGCAAGGTACCATGAGATATGTAGTCCTTAGAAACTGAAAGTAAACAGCAGAGGAGTAGCTGCAAAGGATGCTGGGAATCCAGGAAGTTGCAGAAAGAGATAACCGGCAGACAGGCAAAACTCACAACATGAAAGGACATTTTTCAAGTAAGCTTATATTGAATTGCCTAAAATAATCAAAATAAAAGTGTATGTTGTGACCATAGATCTCCTGTAACCTTCTCTCACCCAGCCTATTGTAATATGATGACCAAGCGGGAGCTCTATTATCCTGGGAGGACGTGATATAATGTCGGCCCAGGATAGCGCCACTCTCTAGTGTCCACCAGACACAGCCGATGGGACAGATCACTATAGCAGTTGGCTGCAAGTACCATGTGATCACTGTGGCCAATCACATCACATTACAATTGAACACAATGAAAGGCTTTGATCCTTGCCTTTCATTGTGTACTATTGTGATAAGCTATGTGATTAACTGTGGCCAATCACAGCTAACCACAGCTAACTGAATGTTTTAATTCAGAAAAAAATTGTATACAGTGCCTTGAAAAAGTACCCCTTGAAATTGATTTTGTCATGTTACAACCAAAACCGTACATGCATTTTATTGGGATTTTATTTGATAAATCAACACAAAGTGGCACATAATTGTGAAGTGGAAGGAAAATTGATAAATGGTTTTTAATATTGTTTACAAATAAATATGTGAAAAGTGTGGCATGCATTTATATTCAGCCCCGCTGATTCAATACTTTGTAGAACCACCTTTTGCTGCAATTACAGCTGCAAGTTTTTTGGGGGATGTCTCTACCAGCTTTGCACATCTAGAGAGTGACATTTTTGACCATTCTTCTTTGCGAAATAGTTCAAGCTCTGTCAGATTGGATGGAGAGCGTCTGTGAACAGCAATTTTCAAGTCTTGCCACAGATTCTCAAGTAGGTCTGGACTTTCACTGGGCCATTCTAACACATGAATATGCTTTGATCTAAACCATTCCATTGTAGCTCTGCCTTTATGTTTAGGGTCATTGTCCTGCTGGAAAATGAACCTCTGCCCCAGTCTCCTTTTGCAGACTCTAACAGGTTTTCTTCTAAGATTGCCCTGTATTTGGCTCCATCCGTCTTCCCATCAACTCTGACCAGTTCCCTGTCCCTGCTAAAGAAAAGCATCCCACAACATGATGCTGCCACCACCATGTTTCACAATGGGGATGGTGTGTTCAAGGTGATGTGCAGTGTTAGTTTTCCACCATACATAGCGTTTTGCTCTCAGGCCAAAAAGTTCAATTTTGGTCTCATCTGACCAGAGCACCTCATTCCACTTATCCCACATGGCTTCTTGCAAACTGCAAACGGGACTTCTTATGGCTTTCTTTCAACAACAGCTTTCTTTTTGCCACTCTTCCATAAAGGCCAGATTTGTGGGGTGCACAACTAATAGTTGTCCTGTGGACAGATTCTCCCACCTGAGCTGTGGATCTCTCCTGCTCCTCTAGAGTTACCATGGGCCTCTTGGCTACTTCTCTGATTAATGTTCTCCTTGCCTGGCCTGTCAGTTTAGGTGGACAGCCATGTCTTGGTAGGTTTGCAGTTATGCAATACTCTTTCCATTTTCGGATGATGGATTGAACAATGCTCCGTGAGATGCTCAAAGCTTGGGATATTTTTTTATAACCTAACCCTGCTTTAAACTTCTCCACAACTTTATCCCTGACCTGTCTGGTGTGTTCCTTGGACTTTATTGTGCTGTTTATTCACTAAGGTTCTCTAACAAACCTCTGAGGGCTTCACAGAACAGCCGTATTTATATTGAGATTAAGTTACACACAGGTAGACACTATTTACTAATTAGGTGACTTCTGAAGGCAATTGGTTCCACTAGATTTTAGTTAGGGGTATCAGAATATTAGGGGCTGAATACAAATGCAAGCCACACTTTTCAGATATTTATTTGTAAAAAAATGTTGAAAACCTTTTATCAATTTCCTCCTTCCACTTCACAATTATGTGCCACTTTGTGTTGGTCTATCACATAAAATCCCAATCAAATATATTTATGTTTTTGGTTGTAACATGAGAAAATGTGGAAAATGTCAAGAGGTATGAATACTTTTCAAAGCACTGTAGCTATAATATTCACAATTAAAAGCAATTAGTGTGTAAAAAAAAATCCTGTTCACCTCCCCAGAGTAGCACACTGTATGAAAAAAAAAATTGTAAAAAGAAAAAAAAAACCCACCAGTCAGTGTCCCTGATCACTGCCACGCCAGTTATATGATGACGCTGTACTGCACTGGTGACAGTATGCAAAACTTTTTAATTTCTTCATTTTCTAAAAAGTTGTGACAAAAAAAATGAAAACTTAAAAAAACTTGCCATGCCTTCAAATACCTTGGACTGTCTACTTTCCAAAAATGGGTCATGGGGGGGGGGGGGGGGGG
>BLSH010388319.1:26744-40491 GCA_018402905.1 Glandirana rugosa | reverse complement strand
GTGCCCCCCCCCCCCCCACCACTGTAGTGATTCTTATCCTGAAAAACCAAAAAGACCCTGGCTACTGCACTTCGTTCCATCCAATTGGATGAGGCTTTCAATTCCACCAGAGATAAACATCCTTGAGCTAAGCTGGACTCCAGCCCCACTTGCTCATATCCATTGTAAACTTCAGTGACACGGGCCACATTCAGAGAAGTCCGCTCTCAAGATTTAAAGACTGAAGATTCAATTTCTCTAAATTTATCAAGCATCCCAAGTCTTTCAACCAATGTCTGACCAGAGGAGGTAGGGCTTCTGGTAGTACTTTGGAAAAGATTATTTTAGGTGAAGAAAGCCCAAAGGGCAGAGCTCTACACTGATAATGATAGATCATCCCTGCTATATCGACCGCCAGCCGTAAATATGTTTAAGAGCTTTCCTTGTGATTGGTATATGTAGATAAGTGCCCTTCAAATCCAACATTGCCATGAAGCAATCTTGTTGTAGGATGTCTTTTACAAGAAAGATGGACTGGATGCGGAATTTCTTGTATCCTGCAGCTTTGTTTAGAGGTTTGGGATTGAGAATCAACCAAAGTTTCCTGACAGATTTGACAACAAAAACATGTGAATAAACCCCAAACTGGTTTCTGGACAGGGATTAAAACCTTCTGGTTTGTCAAATCTCCTAGGAGAATTAAGCCTCTGGCCTTCTTGCGATCTTTGAGTAATTTTTTTTTTAACCAAGAATCTCTGTGGTGGAGTGCTGTCGAATTATAAACCATACTATTATCTTTAAAATGAAATTGTTGGAAGAAACTTTTTGCCACTGTGGCAGGAATCCACTTAATCTTCCTCCCACTAGCTACTTCTGGTCATTGGAACTTGGTGGTCTGATCAAGAGGGTTGAAAAGGATGCCCCTTCCCCTTGTGACCAGTGTATGTTGACTTAACCTCCTTGTTCTCTTGAGATCGGATCTTTTGGCCACAAAAAATCTCCGTTCGACTTACCGGTAACTGTATTTCTAGGAGTCTTTCAGGGCAGGACCTGGAGAGTGCGCAGCTCCACCCTTTTTCCCAGGAAACACTGCAGTCACATTTTAAAAGACCGGTCACTTCCACCATGGCCTCAGTTGTTCCAGAGTACCTCCAGCCATGCTGAAAAATATATAAAACACAAAAACATATCACCAACACCATATTTCACTTAAAACTATAAATCAAGGGTGGGTTATCGGTGCTGTCCTGAAAGACTCCTAGAAATACAGTTACCGGCAAGTCTAAACTGAGATTTTCTCCACTCGTCTTTCAGGACAGCACCTGGAGAGGACAACAGAGTACTTATTCTACAGTGGGACCACTGCCTGCAGGACCTTCCTGCTAAATGATTGCTTCTTCGCCGAAAGCAGATCCAACCTGTAGTGGCGGGTGCCTTGCAGCTCTGCCCCGGAGATGCCTCTGCCCATTCTGCCCTAGTAGCGGCTACAGCCCTGGTAAACTGGGCTACTATGCCTTCTGGAGGTTATACTTCCACAGCCATATATGCCTCTTCAATGGCCATTCAGAGCCACCTCCCCATCGTGATTTTAGATGCCGCACACCCCTTCCTTGGTCCAGACAATAGCACCCACAAAGCACTAGACTTCCTAAAATCCTTCATAATTTTAAGATATTGCATCAAACACCTCCTTACATATAGGGTGTGAAATATTTGCTCCTTAGGACAAGAAGGTGTTGGACAGAAGGTTGGCAATACAATCTCTTGTGACCCATGGAAGGTTGTTGCAACTTTAGGTAAAAAACCTGGACCCGTCCTAAATACTACCCGGTCTGAAAAAATTGTTATGAACGGCTCTATGACTGACAAGGCCTGCAATTCACCAACTCTCCTGGCTGATGTAATAGTTACTAGCAATGCCATCTTCAAAGTCAGATTTTTTTTATTGTTGCTTTATCTATCGGTTCAAAGGTTTTTTCGTCAAACCTTTCAAAACGAATGATAAATCCCACTTTAAAAACTGTAGTGGCCTAGCCCTGGCCAGTGCCTTAAAGAAACGAACAACCAGTGGCTCCTGAGATAACTGTCTCTCAAGAAACACAGATAGTGCCGCCACCTGTACTTTTTTTTTTACAATAAAAGGGTTTCTATTAAAATAAATCAAGTATTCAGATACACGAATTACATATCAAGACGGGGAGGCAATAAATACACAGATATCAGCAGCATAACAGATTGAACAGCGCCAAGGTGGAAAAGAGAGGGCAGCCTTTCTCTATTACAACCAAACAGTTGTGAAGACAGGCGAGTATAAATATACAAAATCCAATACTGGGTAGCGAAGAAGTACAAGGTAAATATTAGTATCTTACAGTATCCTAACAAGCCAGAGAGGGAGGTGAGGTGGGGGGCGAAGAGCCCCATCCCATCGTCTCCAATAGGCCAGTGGGGAACGGTCAATGGACTCGAACCCCCTAGGAGCGTTTCTCAATCCATCCATCCCATATTTTATGGAATTTGAGGGGGCAATTCCTGTTTTCATAGGTTAGTCTATATAGGGGTAGGGCCTTGTTAACCGATTGTATCCATGAGCTTCTAGTGGGGAGCTCCGTGGCTTTCCATCTGAGCTGGATCTCTCTCCGAGCATAAAAGAGAGCACAGGTAATGCATAGCTTGATGTATCTATTTCCATCAACACTCTCAAGGTAGCTCAGTAGCATAATCATAGGGTCTAGGGGCAAATCAACCGTGCTCACATCAGAGAGAGTCTCAGCCACATCTATCCAGTATGGCCTCAGCCGAGGGCATGACCAGATCATGTGGAGAAAGTCTCCAATATCTGCCAGACAGCGAGTGCACTGCGGGTTCAGGGACAGGTATATGCCAGCCAGCCTCTGGGGAGTAGAATAAGCCCTGTGTACAAACTTTAACTGGATGAACCTATCCCTGGCCGAGATCATCGTTGGGATAAAGGTTGTCAAACAGCCCTCCCATTCCTTGTCACCCAAACCCGGGATATCAGCCCACCACTTATCTCTCGACCTATTGGGTTTACTGTCATATTCAACTCTGAGGTACAAATAGAGAGAAGATAGGGGTTTGCCCATTGTGCCAGACATCAGTAGCCTCTCAATGGAATCCGATTCCAGAGTAATACAGTCTGGGAACTGGGCCTAGCAGGCATGTCCGAGTTGCCAGTACCTGAAAAGGAAGGTTTGTGGGAGTGCAAATGTGTTCCTCAGATCTCAAAAGGGCACCAGCTTGCCACCCGCTACAATATATTTCAAATTGACAATACCCTTACGCGCCCAGGCAGCCGTGTCAGGGATCTGAGTGAAATGTGGTAGATTAGGGTTACCCCAAAGCGGTGTATGCGGCGAAACAGTATTCGCCTTCTGACATGGTTTCCTAGAGCGTTCCCAAACAGTGATCGTCGCCTTCATCGGTCCCGTCAGTGGGTGTGGGGCTTTTTTCCCTCTAAATGCCAAATTTGATAGAGCAGCATAGGAGCCCACGACTGCGACTTCCAAGTTCACCGCGGGATTAGATTTGGGCTGGGAGAACCACCAGCGAACAGTCACAAGGACCGCCGCCCAATAATATAACAGGAAGTTGGGTAGGGAAAAGCCTCCAGAAAGTGGCATATAGGATACTTTTGGCAACCCTTGGCGTCTTCCCAGCCCAAATAAAGGACACCACCAAGCTCTTGAGTCTCCAGAAAAGAAATATTGGGATATGGATAGGTGTGTTTCTGAAGAAATATAAAAACTTTGGTAGATACACCATTTTTACCAAATTAGCCCGACCAACCGGGGAAAGTGGGAGGGCCCTCCAGGCAGTGCATTTCTGTGTAAACTGTGCGAGCACTGGATGCAGGTTTTTTCCACATAGTCTGACAATTCAGCAGTGATTCTAATTCCTAAATAGGTGAATTCACTCACCCATCGTAAGGGGGTAAGCGTATCAACCTGGGGGACCAATGGGTGAAGGGGGAACAGAACTGACTTGTCCAAATTAATACGTATGCCGGAATAGGTGGCAAATTTTTCGAAAATCTCTAAGTGTTCGCATCCGCAAGATACAACAGGGTATCGTCGGCATAGGAGGACAGTTTTTCAGTCTGGGGGCCCACTCTAATGTCAGCTACCCCGGAGTCCCCGGAGCAGAGCAGGGTGGCCAGGGGCTCCAAGGCCAGGGCAAAGAGGCCGGGAGAAAGTGGGCACCCCTGACGGGTGCCCCTTTAAAGAAGGAACACCGCTGACAGGTTCCCATTCCTGCGGACCCACGCTCTAGGGTGGGCATAATGGAGTCTTAGCCAGGTCAGGAAGCGGGGCCCGAATCTGAACCTAGCCAAATACTCCCACAAATAACTCCACTAAACGGAGTCGAAGGCCTTCTCCGCATCAAGAGAGGCCACGAGTTGTCGGAAGACGCCAGATCTATATGGGTGTGCAGTCTCCTTATATTAATATCAGTTGCTCTCCCAGGCATGAAGCCGGTTTGGTCCGGTTTAGGATGATAAGATGAGCATTGCGAGAGGTCTTTCCCTGGCTTCGGTATAACTACTATGACCGCATCACTCATCGAGTCGAGCAATGTCTCTTGAGTCAAAGAGTGAGTCAGTGTGCTTTGGAGTCTGGGAGCTAGATCTTCCTGGTATAGCTTATAGAATTCAACCGGTATGCCATCAGGGCCCGGTGTTTTCTCTGTCTGCATGGCTTTTATTGATGTAGAAATCTCCTCTGACGTGATAGGGGTGTCTAATTTGGTGGCATAGGATACAGTCAGTCGGGGAATATCTACTGAGTCCAAGTACCCAGAAAGGTCTTCTGTCTCATAAGCTACCCGGGAACTATACAGCGATTTGTAGTATTCCACGAAACAGCGGTTGACTTCATCAGGGTCAGAGACTAGTGTACCCCTTCCATCTCGGATTTGACTATGGACATGCCCCTCGCCTGTTTCAGAGTCAGCCAGGCCAAAAGGCGGCCCGTACGCTCCCCTTGTTCAAAAATGCCCTGGGTTTGGTGAAGAAACTTTTTTTGGGTCAATTCAGTCCGCAGCAAAAGTACTTGCTTGGTTAGCGCCTGGAGGGTGGAATAGTACTCAGGGTCTTTTGTCTGGAGATAGAGAGTTTCCTGCCTAATTGACTCAGCTTGAGCTCTAGTGAGTTCCGCTTCGCGTTCCTTACGGACTTTGGCAATTATGGTCATATATTGACCTCTAGTACGCGCCTTAAAGGCATCCCATACATTGTTGGGGCCTGCCGATCCCGGGGTGGTCGCCCAGTAACTCCACCGTGAATCTCGGTTCCTCTTGTGAATCCGAGATCCAATACCTGGAGAGTCACCACAGAGACTCTGCCGGAGCCCGCTGGAGATTCAGAGTGAGCAAGAGTGGGGCATGGTCGGAGATACCTCTAGGAGGGATCTTGACCCCCCCCCTCACTCTGTCCAAAACTGGTCCTGCCACATAGGCAAGGTCTATGCGTGAGAACGTTCTATGGCTAGTGAAGGCTTTGGTTGTGGGGCGCCTCCAGCGTTAAGTGACCGTGAGTCCATACGTCTGGGCCCAGGTGTCCAAATCCTGATGAGGGCTATGGTTAGGATTGAGTCTATCCATCTCTGGATTCAGAACCAGATTAAAGTCCCCTAACATTAAAATTCTATCAGTCGGAAATTGCGCAATTTTGGAGGTAATCTGGTGAAGCAGTGACAAAGAGGCTGGCGTCGGCACATACAGCCGCACAATAACCCAAAGCAGTCCCCAAATTTGAGCATAGAGGATAACATACCTTCCCGTTTGGGTCCAGGACCAAATCCAGGAGAGCAAACGGAAGGGACTTAAGTACCAGCACACTAACTCCCCTAGCAAGGTTCGAGTACGTGGAGTGGTAATGGTGTCCCACCCACGGCTTCTTCAGACTTAACGTTTTGCCACCCTCCAAATGAGTCTCCTGGAGAACACAAATGTGCGGGTTGTGCGGTTTGATGAATTGGAACACCAGGTACCTCTTGATTGGGGAGTTCAAGCCCCGGGTGTTCCAAGATAAGATGTTAAGTGATGCCATACCCACTCCACATAGTCGAATCCCAGCCCACATTCTCCACCTCCACCTTTGAGAGAAAGCTCCAGGGGGTCAAAATAGCACCAGAAAATGTCACATATATTATGTACATAATACCTGGTCAAGACATCGCGTATAATGAATTGAAATTGAAAAACTGACGGCCCTGGAACACGGACCAAACAAAACAAACTCCCACCCCACCCACCCCCTTGAAACTGAGGAGGGTTTGGATCCCAAAAATACACCAGAGTTGTGCATGGAGGCGCAAAAACCCAAAAGGCACTCAGACTGCATCGGAGCAACTTCTAACTCAGTGCAGACCGTAATCCGGCTAGGATTACTTAGTTTTGTTTCACCTGGAGCCCCGGGGGCACACAGCTTAAACCATAGTTACTAAAGTCTTACGGCATACATTATAACAAGATTAGAACGCCAGTCCCCGTGAGGAAACAAATATCCCTCCCTCCAGAGCCCCGGAGGAGGTAGTCCATTGGCATCCCCAAGTTCTGGAAAGCATCTACATGGCAGCATACGTATCAGCCAGAGTTAGGATCTTACAATAAAGAGGTCCTCTGGTATCCCTCAATCCAGGCAATTTGGCTCCACAGTGGCAGACAGTTCAACATCCCCCCTAGCATATAACAGCCACAGTAGCAGGAGGGCCAAGCGCGGCACCTCAGTACAGGAATGATCAGTCTTTCCGGGGGGGGGGGGGCGGGGGACAGGTGACATACCTTCAGGTGCGCTCTTTCCACCGAAAAGTGGGGAGAGAACCGAGCCTCAGATAAGAGTGGGGAGCAAGCGTTTAATGAAGGCGACCGGGTCAGAACCATCAGCCCCCTCCAGGAGGCCGAGGAGGCGGCGGTTGGAGCAGCGGTTCCGATTCTCTGCGTCCTCCTTTCTGACTTCCAGAAACTTCACCTTCAGTTTGAGAGTGTGGATATCAGCCCGATACTCCCGCTGATCATCCTCCGTCGCCGACACCCGCTGCTCCACCTCCGTCATCCGGTCTCTGAAGGTGTCCATGTCCCAGCGGATCAAGGCCGTTTCAGTCTGGAGCCTTTTCAGCTTTGAGGTCAGAGTGGTCTGGCAGGTGTTAATTGCGGCCATCAGGGCATCAAAGGCAGGGGATCCCGCATGTATGGCACCATCTGCAGGTTGTGAAGCTGGCGAGTCCACGCCGTGCGCCGCATGTGCGAGTGGGCCAGCAAGCGGCGGCCTGTGCAATGCAGCAGATTTATGCTTCTTTTGGGCAAAAGGTTTGCCTTTTTTCATTGCCAAACGGGGGACTGAAGAAGCTGGTATCGGGTAGCGAATGCCAAATATTATCCGGGTGTCCCGCAGCAGGATAAATAGAGGATTCAGTTGCCGGACCTGGGAGCTTTGCTAAAGAACATCTGCTCTCAGCTCCATCTTGGACACGCCCCGCCACCTGTACTTTTAACGTACTGGCTGCCAAGGCCTTTTCCATTCCCTCATGGATAAAATTCCAGCACTGACACCAGCTCCTGAGCTGAATGGCTTTCCTTGGTACACCAGGAATTAAACACCTTCCACGTCTTGAAGTAGATGGCCTGGGTGACCTCCTTTCTACTGCTTAACGTCCTCACCAGTTTACTGGACAGACCCTTACTTTTCAGAATCTGCTCCTCAGTAGCCACGCTGTGAGCTTGAGTTGTTCCACCTTGGGGTGCTGAATAGGACCTGGGTTCAAAAGATTGTTCATTATAGGCAACCTCCAATGGGGTTCCACTGCCCATTTCTGCAGCATTGCAAACCATGCCAAAAAAGCGCTATCAATATTAATGTTGTAGTCTCTTTTTGCAAATTTTTTTTTTGTACTAGCAGAATTAGTTGGAAGGGGGGGGGGGGGGGGATAGCATAGCACAGATGGAACTTCCAGTCCTGGGCAAGAGCATCTAACCCCTCCGCCTGATCCTGCCTGTTCAGCGAAATGTAGGTCTCTACCTTTGCGTTTTCCGGGAGGCGAACAGATCCATCTGCGGAGTTCCCCATCTTTCCACTAGCTTTTGAAACATCGCTGTGTCCAGACTCCACTCCGATTCACGCACCCTTCTCGGACTCAGAAAATCCGCTACCTGATTTAGATCTCCTTTTATGTGAGCTGCTGACAGGGACAAAAGATTTTCTTCTGCCCAGGACACCATCTGTAATGTTAACTTAAGCAACCCTTTGCTCCTCGTGCCACCTTGTCTCTGACTGTGATCTGCACATTCGTTTGCAAACCTCTCACTGCGTCCTGGATCTTTACTATTTTCTCCTCTGGAAGAGAAAACTCCTGTACTAACTGGATGGAGTAGCCCAGGAAATTTATGGTCTGCGCTGGAATCATCTGCGATTTCTCCTCGTTTATGATCCAACCTAGCGTTTATAGATTACTCCTTGTCTGTTCCAGATCCTGTTCTCTGATTTGGCAAAAAGCAGAAGATCGTCAAGGGATGGTACGATTGAAATTCCCCTTGGCCTGAGGGGAGCCAGGGCCTCCGCCATGATCTTCGTAAAAATTCTTGGTGAGGAGGAAAGGCTGAATGGCAGAGCTCTGAACTGCCAATGTGTCACTATTCCGTTCAACTTGACTGCCAGTCTCAGATACTTCTGTGAATGTGGTGCTATCGGTATATGCAGAGAAGCGTCTCTTAGATCTACTGATGCCAAGACACAAAACAAACACTCTGTTGTCAGGTTTTTTACTGAAAAAAATTGTGTCCATCTTGAACTTTTTGTATCTTATTGACTTGTTCAATCTTTTTAAGTCCAGGATTAAAACGGGATTTTCCAGATGGTTTCCTGACCAGGAATATATGCGAGTAACACCCTTGACCCTCTTCCTCCCAAGGTACAAGGTTTATCACTTTCTGCTGACAAAATTCTTGCAGCAAAGCCTCCATTTCCCTGCGCATCTCCTGATCTCGGGGAGTCTGGGTTAGGTAAAATTGTTTGCATGATGCTTGCGCAAACTCCAGCCTGTAGCCCTCTGCTATCATCTTGAGCCTTTAAGGTTCCATGCACACTAGATGCTCTATATAGTCCTTTTGGACGTCGGATTTCTAGCAGAAAAACACTTTTTAAAACTAGATTTTATCAGCGCTTTGAAATAGCATTTATCGGCATCAGCATTTTTGAGCGTTTTTCTTTTAACTTCATTAGCTTCCATTGACTACAAAAAACACTGGACGCCGATAAATGGCCATTTAGCTGCATTTATCGGCGGGGAGCGTTTTTTGTGGTCAGAAGAACGACTCTTGAACGCCAATTCTGGGCGTTCAGATAACAGCCCAAAAAAGCCACTGCTGTTAAATGACAATAAACATCTATGTGTGCATGGACACATAGGATAATATAAAAGGGTCATTTTTGGGTTGTTAAAAAAAAACGCACAAACGACCATAAACGGTCGTTTATCAGCTTCAGTGTGCATGGAGCCTTAATATCCTTATAATTGCTCCAGCCAATGCTCCAAATTTCTGGCAACCACTGTTGCTGCCATTGCCGGTTTCAAGTTGGCTACTGTAGAGTCCCAAGCTTTTTTAATAATGAATCTGACCTTTTGTCCATGGGGTCTTATTACCCCCATGTCTTCAAAAGCCAGATCCTTGTTTCTCGAAACTTGCGAGAAAGCTGCATCCAGCTTAGGCCTCTTATTCCACACATGTGCAACGCCTTCCTCAAATGGGAATCTTTGTTTGAGCGACTTTGAAAAAAAAAAGGGGCCCTCTCAGGGTCTTTCCATTCTCGTTTCACTGTCTCAGACAAGACTTTGTGAACTGAGAACACCCTGTGTTTCACTTCTTCCAACCCTTTAAACATTTTATCATGTAGGGATCATTTCTCTTTATCCTCCTTGATTTTTAGGGTGGAGTGTATTACTTTCAGTAGGTCATCCACCTCCTCCAGGTTCAGCTTGTACCGTGAAGATGAAGACTTCTCTCTTCACTTATTTGCTCATCATCTGAATCACTACTCTCTCCCTGTATGGACGTAGATGGGAGAGTTTTTGCTAAAGAAATACCTCTGCTATTAGCCTGGGAAGCAGGACGCTTATCCAGATATGTTCTAAACATCTGGAATGTGTCCGCTAACTCCTTACGGAAAGAGGTAAGCAACTCCTCTGGTTTTGTCGCAGTGGTATCCGAGGAAGTTTCCTCTTTAACCAAATCTGCGATGCAGGCTTTACACAACACCTTAGTCCATGACTCTTTAAGGTTGTTCCTGCATAAAACTGACATTTTCTTTTAGGGGGAGGGGAACAGTGCTTGGTCTTTTCTTTGCTTTTTCCCTGAAAAACACCAAGACCCCCCTTCCCCATCAATATACAAACAATATGCGACAATACTATACACCACACATCCCACAATATCCCACTAACCAACAGTAGTGCCCCTTTAAGCAAACCTACTGCTAGAGCCTCCATAGTGACCTTAACCTCATAAACATGTCACTCAATGAAATATATGCACATCTCCTTTAGAAGACAAACCTAAAGGCAGAGTGCTGCAGACTCCCTAGGGAGGGAGATATACAAGATCCCATAGTAAAGTACCAAGGACCACTGTCCTGGCTTACCTAGGTCTGGCTGACGCTACTAGCAGCTCCTGCCACAGACACCTGTGTTTCCGGGTCAATTTCCCCCAGAATGCAGGTGTGTCCATCTGTTTTTGAATCCTCCCGGGTCCCTCTGCTGCCTCGAGGACTGGAAGTGACATCAGCCGCGGCCCGCCCCCCTCTCCTGCATTCCAGCAACCGGAAGCCGCAACGCCTCGCTGGAAGTCCTGCCTCCACTGGAACGAACGGATACGTGGAACAAAATGCTGGCGTCCTGCCAGCTCCCACCCTGCCTCCATTGCCGGTCCTGGGTGCGCAAGACCTCCAGCAGCCCATGCCCTCGCTGGACTGGAAGAGAGATTGACACCGGAGCATCCCCCTGCCGTCCTAGGGGACGTTACTGGGTTGGCCTCCTTAAAAGAAAAAACAAAGCCTAACATGTATGCCCTAACTTCCTCCACCTGGAGAGAGCGCAGCACACCCCTGGCTCCCTGCAGTAGCTTCCACCATGTCGGAGGAAACACTACAAACTGAGGCCATGGTGGAAGTGACCGTTTTTTTAAGATGTGACTGCAGTGTTTCCTGGGAAATGGGGTGGAGCTGCGCTCTCTCCAGATGCTGTCCTGAAAGACGAGGGGAGAAAAACCTTCTGGTCATTGGCAGCTGGACCAGCTGCTTCTGGTCATTGGAACTTGGTGGTCTGATCAAGAGGGTTGAAAAGAATTCCCCCCTCCCCTTGTGACCAGTGTATTTTTGCTTAACCTTGTTTTCTTGAGATTGGATCTTTTGGCCACAAAAAAAAAAAAAAATTATTGTGAAGGGTTTCTTCTTTCTTTTCAGGGAAAACTTTGTCTGCGGTGCGATCTAGGCCAGCTTCCAATTCAGGGCTGAAGAGTAAATCACCCAAAAATGGAAGGCTACAAAGCTACAGTTTGGAGAAAGAGTTTCCTGACCAAGTCTTAAATGTTGTAAAATACCTGGTTAATCCTACATGTTGCTGTGTCCCCCTGGGTATACTGACCATGGTAAACATGGCTGCTGATCCATGAAACCGTGGTCAGTTTACATGCCTCCATCTTCCCACCATGTGCTCAGAGTCTCTTCCCCCTCACTCTGTCTGTCATTTTCTAGTCTGTGTGTGAAAGCCGATCTCCTCCTCTTCCCTCCTGCCACTAATCCCTGTGGCTGCAAAGTAAGATTTACAAATAACTGGTATCCCCTCTGTTGTATGAAGTCAGTTTTTCTAACATTAGAATCCTAAATACCCTCTTGTACATCGCTGCTGTGTGGTCACGTGACCTCCCTCTGCTCGCTGGCTCACGTCAGAGGGGATTCTCAGCCCCTCCTGCTTCTTTCCTTAAATCAGGGAAGGAGAGCGGATGGAGGTCACGTGACTGCACAGCTGAGTTGTGCAAGGTGGTATTTAGGATTATAATTTTAGAAAAAGACTGACCATTGGGCATCTAAAATTCAAAGTTTCTGGCAACACAGTTAGTGGCCAATGCTGGCTTCAAAATTGCCATATTGGACTCCTAGGCACATTTAAGCACAACATCCCCTCTTCTATCCATAGAATTCTTTAGCTGTCCCATGTACTCAAAAGTGAGATCCAGCCATTCAGCCATAGACGTTCATGCTCGCCCAATGCATGATCCTGCAGCCCCTGCTGTGGGGCCTGGAAATGACACCAGTCAGGCCTCCTCTCTTCCCCTCTGTGCTGGATGGAAGCTGGAAACACGGCTGGCAGCACCCAGGGATCACTTCACTCCTACCGTAAATAATGCCCCTGCGTCTTCTGGTCAAGCAGGGTGCCAACAGGCACGGGGGGGATGCTTCTACCCTTCCTCATGTTGCCGTGCAGGTGCATAGAATAGCCAGTGGCCCTTGAACCCAACCAAGGGAGCACCACCCTTGGTTCAGGCCCTCGCTGGACACCAAAGAGAAGAAGGTAATGAGTCTCTACCTGTTTTCCACTAGAAAGGATCCCAGGGGCCACAAAAGAGCATCAATTTTTCAGTGAGGATACAGCCACCCCCAAACACAAAAAAAAAAAAAACTGAATGCCTGAAGGACTACCTTTTATTTCTGATTGGGCAATGCATTTCCTGCCCCAGTGGGAGGAACTCATTCAAAGGGCTGTCCCGGAAGACGACTGGGGGAAATGTATATATTTTTTTTTATAGGTGGACCCTGAAGGAGCCACCCTTTGGCTTCTAATGTATCGTGAATACTCAGATCTTCCTGCCATGATTCTTAGATATGTTTCTGTGCACCTAGGAGTTTTGGGCTAGAGCACTTTTAGGGCCAATACATTGTGCCCAGTGATTGAGATTCTCACCCTGCAAAAAAGCCTCAGATGTGCAATATAAACTGAATACAGCATCTGCATTTTTAATGAAGGGAAGATGCTAGGGTAGATGTGTTTTATACACATTATACATATTTGAACAGAACTAGACTGGTGAAAATTAACACTTTGCAAAAGAACACAGGATGAAAGAATGTACACGTATAGAGGAAAAATATCTACATATAATACAAGCGCTGGAATTAAAGTGTTGATTTAGCCTTACCCTTGATTTTATCAACATTCTTTGCCTTAAGCTCTGGGAAGTAATCTAAATAAAATGCCAAGGTTTCATCAGCTGTTATGCTCTGAAATTTAAATTTGTCTACATAAGCCTGAAAAAGAACAAAAACGATATTCATTGCAATGCTAGAACCATTATTTTCTTATTGTAAAATGTAATACTGTTTTAAGGAAGAATATCAATTAAAACTACAGACCTTCACCTTACTTCCGTAGGCCCTGCGGGAGACTGGGAAGAGCAAATTTCAGGTTGATAAGTGCCTCTGCCCTGCTAAAGGTAGGGCTGTGCAGGGAAGGCTTGCACTGAAAGGGGCACCGTGACATAAAAGAGCAATGTGACATAAGGGAGCATTGTGATATCAAGAGGCACGGTGTTGTAAAGGGGCAGTAATGTGAAAGTTACTGCAATGTAAAGGGGCACTGCAATGTAAAGGGGAGTGGTGATATGAAGGGGAACTGAGGACACAGTGGAAGTGCTCTAGAGGGGGAACTGTGATGTAAAAGGGGACTATGGATCATAATGTAAAATGTTATTCTTTTATTAC
>BLSH010388319.1:0-22621 GCA_018402905.1 Glandirana rugosa | reverse complement strand
CCCCCCCCCCCCCCCCCCCCCCCCCCCCCCCCCCCCCCCCCCCCCCCCCCCCCCCCCCCCCCCCCCCCCCCACATGACAGATCTACTAATCCCTGTACTCGGGATCAGTTATATTTGTCATGCCCCTGGCAGCCCAACCCCCATACAGTTAGAACACACACAGGGAACATAGTTAACCCCTTCATTGCCCCACTGCAGGTTAACCCCTTCCCTGCAAGTGACATTTACACAGTAACCAGTGTTTTTTTTTTAAGCTCTGATCGCTGTATAAAAGGTCAATGGTCCCAAAAAAGTGTCAAGTATGTCTGACATGTCCGCCGCAATATTGCAGTCCCGATAAAAATCGCAGATAGCCATTACTAGTAAAGAAAAATAAAAAAAAATAGTAAATACGCCATAAATGAATTCTCATGGTTTGTAAAACGCAGCAACTTTCTTGATTGGCAAACCAATCAAGAAACGCAGATTGCGATATTTTTTACCACAAATATGTGGAAATATATATATTGGCCAAAACTGATGAATACATTTGTTTATTTATTTTTTTGAGACATTATAGCAAAAAGTAAAAAATATTGTTTTTTTTTCCAAAATTGACACTTTTTTTTTTTGTTTATAGCGGTGATGCAGAGGTGATCAAATACCACCAAAAGAAAGCTCAACTTGTGGGCTTTGTGTACGTCGTCGCACGACCGCGCAATTGTCAGTTAAAGTGACGCAGTGCCGAATCGCAAATAGTGCTCTGGTATTAAACATGGGAAATCCTTCCGGGGCTGAAATGGTTGGTTTTTCACATGCATGAAGTTTTCCTTTGACCACTTGAGCTCCGGAATATTTTACCCCCTTTATGACAAGGCCATTTTTTGCTATTCAGCAATGCGCTACCTTAACTGGTAATTGCGCAATCATGCAACACTATGGATGGTTGGAATCTTAGCTGGTTCAGGAGGACCAGGCCAAGAATCGAACCATGTGTGGGCAGGCTAAATGTACCAAGTTGATCGATCCACTGTTACAACCAGCCTGCCGGATTCACTTGCAATTATTGCTAGCGGCTGCTATGGCCACTAGAAATAATTACTGTGTTCTCCCGGTGGAGGCAGCTTCCCTTGTCGGCAGGAGCAATCCCTGTAAGCACTGTTTGTGTTGATGGGGGAATTTTTAGAATTTCCTTGCTGCAACAAAGAAATTTGCACAGTCTGTGGCCTGCCGAAATGATGCTTGGGGGAACTGACTAACTGTCACGGACATTAATATAGTGATCAGTGATAATACTATACACAGTCACAGTACTAATGACACTGGCTGGGAAGGGGTTTACATCTAGGGTGATCAAGGGGTTACATATGTGCCTAGCTATGTGCAATATGCGTAAAGTGTGCTGCTTTTACTAATAGATCATTTCCCCTTTACAGAGCAGAGTTGACGGTCAACACAGAGTTCTGGGCTGTGATTGTACACAGCCAATCAACAGGTCCCAACCGTGTATCACTGGCTGGGACTTGTTGACAGGCTCCTGCTGTGCAAAATTGTGTGCATTTTAAACCTGGAAGAAGGCAGCAAGTGGTGAAGGCTCCATGGACAACCGACTGCATGGTCACTACGCGAGTCCCGTGATTTTGAATAGACAAAATGAAACTGTATGGGCACAAAAAATATTAGAGAAAATACCTGACAGAAATACAGTCAGCTGGTAATTTCATGTATTCTCTGCCTTTGCTGTACTAAAACCCTAATCAGCATTATTAGCCCAGTGAGCATTGTCACTTTAGGATAATAAATGTAGGTTCATCAGGCAAAAAAACAATAACCTAATATAGAAGTAAAAGACAAAAAATGCAATAGAAATTGAAAGATTGAGTAAAAAGTGAAATCAATTTGCTTCTAATACTTACCCAGATAAAGGAAGCAAAATAGGAAAGCCAGAATCCCACAAAAAAAAGGGCTGCTATTATAACTACAGCACTAGACGTAAAGGCTTTCACCTACCGGGTTCAATCTTGACTCTGAGCTTGTTTAAGGGATGGGCTTCTCCCGATGCATCCATGTGCTGACGAAGAAGAGCCCTTCCAGTGGCCGCTTCTAGACAACAGTATGCATGACCTGTGAATAGGATTAAATTGTCACCAGTTACTAGAGAGAACAAATGTTTACATACATTAAAAATATATTATACACACACATACATACACATATACACACACATACATATATAGACAAACTGGTACACTAGATAGAAATAATATATATACACACACACACGTGTGTGTAAGATAGACAAACTGGTACACTAGATAGAAATAGTAGTATGAATATTATGAGATACATTGAGATGAGATGCATTGATACCAACACATTGTAAGGTTTTACCATAGATTTCAGTGGTAATCCTCCTCTGGGCATACATAGTAAAACCCTCATTCAGCCAGAAGTCTCCCCAGCTAGCATTGGTCACCAAGTTACCAAACCAGCTGTGGGATATTTCATGGATAATAACATCAGCCAGAGAACAATCGCCAGCCAGCAGACATGGGGTGACAAATGTGATACAGGGGTTCTCCATACCACCAAATGGAAACGATGGAGGCATGAACAAGACATCATACCTGAAAAGTCAGAAGGTTAGTCATGAGTTACAGTTTACAGCAAAAGATGAAAATTTTATAATTGCATACAGGTTTGAATAAGAGACCATATACAGTTGTGCTCAAAAGTTTGCATACCCTGGCATAAATTGTAATATTTTGGCATGGATATTGAAAATATGACTGATCATGCCAAAAAAAAACTAGCTTTTGAGGATAGTGATTGTATGAAGCCATGTATTATCAAATAGTTGTTCGCCCCCTCTTTAACCACTTCAGCCCCGGAAGGATTTCACACTTTAGGACCAGAGCACTTTTTGCAATTCGGCACTGCGTCGCTTTAACTGACAATTGTGCGGGCGTGCGATGTTGTACCCAAACGAAATTTGCGTCCTTTTTTTCCACAAATAGAGCTTTCTTTTGGTGGTATTTGATCACCTCTGCGTCATTTCTGATCGCTGCTATAAACAAAAAAAGAGCGACAATTTTGCAAAAAAAAACAAATTTCTTACTTTTTGCTAAAGTACAAATCCAAAAAGAAAAAAAAAAAATATATAAAAAACATTTTTTTTCCCATCAGTTTTGGCCGATTTTCTTCCTCATATTTTTGGTAAGAAAAAAAACCAAACAAAACCCCAAAAAAACAAAAACCACAAATCGGCATTTATTGATTGGTTTACGGATGATGAGAATTCATGTCTGGGGTTTTTATTTTTATTTTTTACTAGTAATGGCGGGATCTGCGATTTTTAGTGGTACTGCGATATTGCGGCGGACATGTCGGACAATTTTGACACTTTTTTTGGGACCATTGGCATTTATACAGCGATCAGTGCTATAAAAATGTTCCCTGGGTGTGTTCTGTGTGTGGGCTGCCCTGGCTGGGGATAGGGGATGATCACGGCTTCCATATACAGGAAGCCTGTGATCAGCGCCCTTCCCCCTCTATGAGAACGGAGATCCGTGTTTACTTACACGGACCTCCGTTCTCTGACTGCGGGGGGCCATCGCGGGTAGCCGGCGGCGATCGAGTCCGCCCTACCCGCTCCCTGGCCCCCCCCCCCCCCAGACACAGTGAGCGCGGTTTGCGATAACAAGCCACTTTGTCTTTGTCAGACTGCTGTCGGCGGTTGACAAGTGGTTAAATCATAACAGAAATCGCCCAAATGGCCTTGATCAAAAATTTACATACCCTGGAATGTTTGGCCTTGGTACAAACACACAAGGTGACAATGGCAATTAAAAGGATAATTTCCAACATCTGTGGCTTTTTAAATTTCAATTAGTGTCTGTGTGTATATATAGTCAATGAGTTTGTTAGCTCCCATTTGGATGCACTGAGCAGGCTAGATACGGAGCCATGAGGAGCAGAAAAGAACTGTAAAAAGACCCGCGTAACAAGGTAATGGAGCTTTATACATTTGGAAATGGATATAAAAAGATATCCAAAACCTTGAAGATACCAGTCAGTACATTTCAATCACTTATTAAGAATTGGAAAATTCAGTGATCTCTTTATATCAAGCCAAGGTCAGGTAGACCAAGTAAGATTGCAGCTATAACTGCCAGAAAAATTGTTCAGGATACAAAGAAAACCCCCATAGTTAACCTCAGGAGAAAAATTGTCAGCCTGTCATTTTTTAAAATAAGCTAAACGTTAACTGCTATTTGCATGTCCTGGCCATTTCAACCGCAAGAATCCACTGATTCTTACCACTGTGATCGGCCGTGTGAATGTGGCCTTAGGAGTCATACCACAACCTCACTGTTACAATGTAATCAGTGGAGATCACAACAAAGAAATCACCATTTATGGCTCCCAACTGTGAAAAACAGAGAATCAAATAGGTATGTAAGGCAGATCTCTTCCTTGTTCCAATTTCTTGTTTACAGTAAGGGCTCTTTCACACTTGCGGGTCAGTTTTTACAGACTCCGCTGCTCAGCAGGGATCAATCTCTGCTCACTGCCCTCTGCGGGGGAATCGGATAAAAACAGATCCGCCGTCAGTTTTCATCCGATCTGACAAACGGATGAAAAATAGGGTTTCCATCCGTCTGGATTTAGCGGATCGGGGCGGATGTCAGCAGACAGGTCACCACTGACATCAGTTGCTCCATAGAGGTTAATGGAGCATCCGCTCAGGTCCACCTGAAAAACTGACAGGCGGACCTGAACGATCCGCAAGTGTGAAAGAGTCCTTACAGTGCAGACAAGCAAAATGTAAAGAGGGCAAGGTTTATAAGTGGATCGGGTCTGTGAGGACACCTGTCAAAGCAAAGGACTAATCAGGTAAATTTGCTAAATTATTATACAGGATTTATACAGCAGCAACAGTTTGTACAGCGCTATACAAAACAAAAAGCAGACAGTAAATTTACAATACATTCAGTACAGGAGGGCCCTGCTCATGAAAGCTTACAATCTAGGGGCAAATTTACAAATACAATTGGGAGGGATAAGCTAATAGAAAAAGCTAACGTTTTTAGGTGGGGGCAAGATAGGTGGACAAAGTAATATTATGAACTCAGTTTTGGACTGATTGAATTTGGGGAAGTGGTATGACATCAATGTCGATGAGTAAAAGATAATCAGTGATGCGTGAGGAAAATAAAAAAGATAGCTCTGGGCATTGTCAGCATATAATTGTTTGATAACTCTTTTGAAATATAAAAAGGAATAACTTATTTTAAAAAGTACAGCTAACCTTTAAAAGTTAGACTGAAAGAAGAACGGTGTCCCGTTGGGGATACTTCCCTTCACTTCCTGTCCCATAATCAGAATAGGAAGTTAGAGGAAATCCTTCCAAAAAGGTAGCCAGCAGGGTCATCAGAACTAGTGCACAAATTAAAAGATTTTCACTCTATTCCTGTTCTGGTGCCCACTCAAAATATGGGATTTTTTTTCACTTTTGGCAAGAATGATCACCAGGACAAGCAAAGTGGGTGAACCCCCCCCCCCAGGGAGACAGCAATAAAAAAATAAAAAAAACTGACAGGTGTTCTAATCCCTCTCCACTATAACTAAAACTAAAAAATACATTTAAACATTTAGGTTTTGTTCAGCTGTACTTCAAGCATTGCACACATAGAAATAAACACAGTATTAAACTTCCATAAGAGAACAAAGTAACCGAAACTCACCTGCCCCATACATATGGCCCAAATAATTTTTCACCTACAGTTAGAAACTGCTCAATTACACCATCATATTCTTTTTTGGCTGCATCAATCAAGCATGGCTCTGCCCAAACCCTGCTCCTAAAAACACAGGACAGATTTTCAGGGGAAAGCTGTAAAAAACTGAATGCAAAAGGGTTCTGGTTAAATGTCACTCCATACCTTGGCCCCACTTCTGCAGAAACAATATCTCCGACTACTAGAGCAACAAGATAAGAAGGAATAGGTTTCGTCATTTTGAAGATGAATGTATCGCCATTACGATCCCAGTTGTTGGCACTCATAATTGCGGTGAAACCTTCAGGAACCTGCACACACATGAATAAAAAATAATCATCCGTGAGAGCTGAAAGGAAAGAATCTTCTTAATAGCACAGACTCAATATACACAAGCAATTTACTTTACACTTTGGTGTCTTTATAGAAATCTTGCCCTGGCAAGTAAGCTAAGGGCCAATTCAGACGGATGCTGAGTCCTATCCTCCATGTAGAGTCGCTTTTTACTGCATCTGCAGCCACCTCAGAGCTGAAAGCAGGCAGCCAATAGAAGTCGATCAAAAAACAAAAAATATAACTGCCACTTGGGAATGTGCAAAAAAAATCCCTCCAGCAGTCACTTAAATGTGCTCCCCACTTCTTGCACACGAGTTAATAATCCAACAAATATATGAGTGGCTCTACAACAATAGTGACAAAATTCACATAGTTTTGCTTGAATTCATGTGCCAAAAAATATATTGAAATGATCACACTTTAATCAATATAAAACAATTTTCCACAATTATGTCCCAAAAAACAATGTCATTAAAAGTGAAGAGTGCTCAAAAGTCCATGCTGTGTTTTCCAGTGCTTATGACACTACATGCCCCATAAGGCTGGATTCACACTGCTGCGATATCCGACATCGCATGTGATTCGCACCGCACTGCTGTGCAAATCACATGCAATGTCTGTGATGAAAATTCAGCCATAGCATCGCACTGCAATATGTGAACCGAACTGGGGGTGTCATTAACTTTGTATTGGCACCCGCAGCGGTTTGCATAGGGCAGTGTGAACTGCCTGCGAGTTGTATGCGATGTGGGAACCCCTACTGGATTTGCATGGGTTCTCGCATCACAGCAGCATGAACCAAGCCTTCAGTCACCATCGCGTCTCCTCCTCCTCTGCATCACGGCGGCTTCCGCCGCGTGTCTCCTCCCTCCTCCTCCTAGGCATCCAATAGGATCGCCTGTCCTTTCAGGCAATCTGGTGATGGGTTTTAGGACCCGCTGAATCAGAGAATCAGTGTGACAATAGCCAATATTAAATTCTCTACGGTCACACAAGTGGGTGTGAAAGAGAGAACACGAGAGGGGCGCACCAACCTAGTGCAATACCATAACACCGTTTATTAAAACCAATAGAATAAAATATACTCACAAAACGGAGCAATATAAAAGGCATCGTAACAAGAAGTGGAAATGTTTCCTCCAAGGAACTGATCGATCTCCACCTCAGAAAGGGGACTGGATGGCGTCCGTATGACCAGGCTGATGCATTTCCAGGGAGAACCCTCTCCCTCAGAGCCAGGTCATACGGACGCCGTCTGGTCCCCTTGCTGAGGTGAAGATCGATCAGTTCCTTGGAGAAAACATTTCCACTTCTTGTTACGATGCCTTTTATATTGCTCCGTTTGTGAGTATATTTTATTCTATTGGTTTTAATAAGCGGTCTTATGGTATTGCACTAGGTCAGTGCACCCCTCTCTTGTGTTCTCTCTTTAGTATCTTTTGGATGCCCATGGTCCTGAGGAATGCAGCAAGACCACCATGTGCTGAGTGAATGGTACATTTTTAAAGGAGTTTTCACAGTACTCCCCATTCTTTGCTTATCTCTTGGTTGACGAATCCGAGCGCAGGAGTTGTTTTGGTTTTTCTTCACACAAATGGTTGTGCTCACCCTTTCTTGTAGCCTATTAGAGCCTCAGGCTCTAATCACGTGCTTTAAAAAAAAAAAAAACCCTTAGAACCCATGCGTCCGGTGCCCCGCATGTAGATTAGGGGGCTATACGCATGGATGGGGGGCAGCGCCCCTGATGAGCAGGCCTCCGCTGCTAGAGTACATCTGAGACACATCAAAACCTTTTGTTTATGGTCAACCTATTGGGCTTAACACATCTATGAGTGTTGATACATTTTAGCTTTTTTTTACCAAATCTCCCTTGGATTGTGGTTGCTTGTGGTAACAGTGCGAGCTAGTGACAATGAAAGCATAGGAAGGAGTCCCTTCCAGGAGGAAATACTGTGGTATTATGTTGTATTGTATGCCTGACTTCAAGTTTTGCTATTGTGAGTGTGATTTTATGCATTACACAAGGAGAAGGATGTCCCTTCTGATTTTACTCCTAGCATCAAAGGTTTTCAGTCCACTGTAAAAAGAGAATTTGGAGGAGAGAAGACAAATTCATGTTGTAAAGCTCTGTACAAATTGTCAACGCTATATAAATCCTATATAATGATTTCAAACTGTGCATGAGTCCCAGAACAAATTGAAAGGTGTGAGGATGTCAGTAGATTATTACAAAGGACACATAATGAGTGAAGACTGAACTTAGAACCAGGAAATTGCTGATATCCACAAGTCTGTAGGAGATAGAGAAGCAGACAGGTAAAACAGATTGGGAAAAGCTGTGCTACAACAAATAACTATGTAGCACATACAAATGATTTGTGTGGACACAGAAGTAATAATATTGGTAGAACGTTCTTTCCCAAAAAAATATTTTTTGTTTTTATTAGCAGACAGCGCATTTGTGACGTGCAAGAGTGATATACACGTGTTAATGGAAGTTATACACTGTATTGTTTTGAGTGAAAAGAAACAGAAGAGCCCAAGTTTTAAGTGTGTAGATCTAATAATGCAAAGGAGATTGCATCGCTTGTTCCTAGGGCTTCATGCACACTGGATATGTTTAACGTCTGCTAAGGGAGTTTTGCCAGAAAAAAAAAACCTTGACACATGTAAATGCGTGTTAATTCTAGGCACATTTTGTGCTAAATAAAATATTCTATGTAATTAAATTAATCGTCGCCCAAGCACTTGATGTGCCTAAACGAATAACATGCATTTACATGCATCAAGCATTTTTTCTGCCTAAAACACTGCTGCCAGGAGCAAAGGAGTGTAGGAGAGTTAGCAAATGTCCAGTGTGCATGGTGCCTAAGAAGTGAGCTATAAGACAGCTTGGACTGGCTGCATAAGGATTTTGAAGATCAATAAAGTAGAATTCCAGGATAAGAGCTAGTTCACACCAGAACGCAGTGCGGAAAACCCACATTTCATGCACATTTCCTGCACCGTGTTCATAAAGGCAGTTGCGATCTGCAGCGGGTGTCAAGATTACGTTAATGATACCTAAAACACAGGCCACAAATGCAGTGCATTTGCTGCCACTTGATCACGTGGCATAGAAGTAGCAAACGACGCAGTTGCAATGAGTTTCCAAAAGTAGTGCATGCATTACATTTGGTGTGGTGCGATTTAATCTTATTCAAAATGAATGGGCTGACATTGTACTGCACAGAACTGCACATGTGTTCCTTGCGATTTCTGGTGTGAACTGGCCCCAAAAATGCTCCCTCTCCCTCCTAATAACTATTCTAACATGTGAAAGAAAGACCCATGTACTTACCTATACTGAGACAAAAAAAAAAAAAAGGGAAGGGGGGGGGGCAAACTTGATCCTGTGCCTCTCTGTGCAGATGCAGCACCCCCTCATCTCCGCCTCCCATGGTCTCAGCATTGAGCAGGCTCTTCTTCCAGCAACTTCTTCCTGACTGCCGCACAAGGTAAGGGGGGTGCCTTGTGATGTAAGTAAGGGTGAGGGACTCTTGACAACTGATGTGAGGGGGTTGCTCTGGACATCTGAAAAGGACACACACACACACACACACACACACACACACACACACACACACACACACACACACACACACACACACCACTGGTATCCAGAAGAAACTTTATTGGAGAGTGGTCAGACGGAACACCATGGCAGAATCATGTTCTGTCTGAACAGTCTCCAATTAAGTTTCTTATGGATGATACCAGCGGTGTGCAACCCTTCTTTTCAGACTTGCACCTGCCCATTCACAGCTTAAGTTATTACTAAAACCAATATTAATCGAATGCAGAGGCAATGATTTAATATGATAAAGAGTAGTTACATTTACGTCTTGCAGATACAACTGGCCCTTTGAGGGCAACCATAATGCTAATGTGGCCTGCAATGAAATGGAGTTTGATACCCCTGGTCTAGAATGTACTAACCTTTATATTTGCTGAATAGGTGCTTTTAACAGCAGGAGTATCGAAGCATGGAAAAAAGCAGCGGTTTAGAACAGCTTGGCCCTGTGTATACATGTAAGGCTTCTTCTTTCCAGCTGTCTGCTCTGGTTCCAGCCAGCATACCTATGGGTAGGTCAATTAAACAAACAATGTAACAAAAAGAACACACTGGAATATTGGAGGGAGGAAAAAAAGTTATTGATATGGCATATTACATTTAAAGTGTTTTTTGGGATTTATTAGCAGTTACAAATAAATCGTCTTCTGTGGTGTTAGTGCTAATTTGCATGACTACTATTAGAAGTGCTTACATAACATACTTTGCTTATTTTTACCCAACACATAAGCCATCAAAACTGTAAGTCATAAGCACTTCAGCTTTGTGCTCTTCGATTACCCTGTACACTCCAAAAATGTTTAGCTTCTGATATCTAAACTGTTTAATTAGTTCCAAATTAACCAGTACCAGCTAAACCCTAACATGTACCAGACCATTAAATGTCCAGTTGTTTGGAATTTAAGAATACACCAGTTCTCAATCTTTTGGCTACAAACGGTGTACAGTAAAACCTTGGATTGCGAGCATAATTCGTTCTGGAAACATGCTTGTAATCCAAAGCACTTTTATATCAAGCGAATTTCCCCGTAAGAAATAATGGAAACTCAGGTGATTCGTTCTACAACCATTTATTCATAAGTCTTTGAGTTTATAGTCCATAAAAAAAGATTAGAGCAATGTGATAGGTTGTGTAACCATAAAACATCCATCCACAAATGGCCGTCTCCACAAGGGGATTAGAAGAAGAGAGGCGCCTCTAAATGTAGCAATATGGTTACATTTAATGAAGGTACAACATTTAGCAACTCACATGGTTGATGATTAAAAGAGACTCATCTAAGTATGCAGGCATTTAGGGTAAAGCTGTCCACATAGACCGTCCTCCACACTGCCGGCTCTCACCGCTGTCAGTCTGCAATTGTGACCGAGAAGACGACCCTGCAGTAGAGTGATCTGAAAGGGAAGGCTCATGGAGCGCAGCGTGGAAAAGGACGACGATGGTGGTGCAGAGGATGGTATATGTGGACAGCTTTACCCCGGATGCCTGCATACTTAGATGTGCTTGTTTTAATCATCAACTATGTGAGTTGCTAAATGTTGTAGCTTCATTAAATGTAACCATATTGCCACACTTAGAGGCGCCGCTCTTCTCTTTTATACTCAGTTGTGATGTGACGCTACTCTTATATCAAGACATCACTTGTATATCAAGTCAAAATGTATTTAAAAATTTAGCTTGTCTTGCAAAACGCTCTCAAACCAAGTTGCTCAAGGTTTTACTGTATTCTTAACTAACCCCTATACAGAGCCCAATGATATGTTCTGCTTCCAATGTTCCATAGAATCAAGCCAATTCTAAAGCTGGCCATGAACCTAGGATGTAGGTCTTTTGATCATGTCTACAGTACAGTCATGGATTGCACTTCAGACAGCAAAGAAATTCTAAATGACGTATTAAAGTAAACCTCTATTAAAAGAAAGGA
Organism: Glandirana rugosa; assembly: GCA_018402905.1. NCBI lineage: Eukaryota > Metazoa > Chordata > Amphibia > Anura > Ranidae > Glandirana > Glandirana rugosa. The sequence goes on along the minus strand of BLSH010388319.1, from coordinate 10,988 downwards.
TGTAGGGTGCACTGCCAATTTCAATTTTTGAAAGTGCTAGCTGCTGGGCTGTCATTCCAATCCAAATACTTCAGAACTTTCCGAGTCACCAACCAGAACAAGGGTGCAGAGAATGGGAGCCGTAATCATTTGCTGCAAGAAGCCAGGGACAGCCAAGAAAATAATACTTCCAAAACGCTGTCAGCAATGGTAACAAACCCATTTCTCCGAGCACGGGTTTTCCTTGAAAATCTTGTCTGCTCACTATTCTTTTACCCAATACAATCCATTGGAAGAATGTGTCTAGCTATGTTCCTCCTGCTCTCAATTGTATTCACTAGTGATGTACTGAAATTTCGACCACCGAACATAGGGTTTTGAGCGTTGCGCCAAAATAAAAAAATAAATAAAAAAGTGCAGATAAAGGCTGCCAAAAACGCACATGTTTCTGTGATTTTATTACTATGATTTTCATCGGTCATGCATCCTTGCTGCGTTTTAAATGCATTTAAATGGGGATGTGTGTTTTAGGTGCAGTTTGACAAATTTGCACCAAAAATGCAGCAAGCAGGATTTTAACACTGTTTCAAAACGTGCCGATAATGGCCAACAATAAATTCATATTCATTTAAATTCAGGCTATTGAAAGGATACTAAAGTCTTAATTTTTTTTCATTTAACCACTTGCTGACCAGCCGCCATTTGCAGGTCGGCTCTCCTGAGCGAATCGCCGTAGCCATACGGCAGCGCTTTAAGAGACTGCAGGGGGTGCGCATGCTGCACGTCTCTGGAGCCGATGCGTGTGGCCAGCAGGCATGATGTCAGCCGGCTACCCGCGATCGCTCCTCACAGAGCAAGAACGGGGTTCCATTCATGTAAACAAACAGATCTCCGTTCTGACAGGGAAGTGGAGAGAGATCTACTCCTCCCAGTGATCAGGAGCAACTTTCTCTCTTCACCCTTAGTCGCTACACCCCCCCCCCAGTTATAAACACCCCACTAAGGAACACTTAACCCCTTGATTGCCCCCTAGTGTTTACCCCTTCACTGCCAGTGACATTTATACAGTAATCAGTGGCTATTTTTAGCTCTGATCGCTGTATAAATGTCATTGGTTCCAAAAAAAGTGTAAAAAATGTTCGATTTGTGCGCCGCAATATCGCAGCCCTGATAACAAAAACAAAAAAAAACACAGTAAAAAAAAAAAATAATAAAAATGGCATGAATCTATTCCCATAGTTTGTAAACGCAATACATTTTGTGCAACCCAATCAATATACGCCAAAAATATGTAGAAGAATATATATCGGCCTAAACTGAGGAATAAATTTTTTAATATATTTCTTTTGGATATGTAATTATAGCAAAAAGTTAAAAAAAAAATAAATTTTTTTTTCAAAATTGTCACTGTTTATAGCGCAAAAAATAAAAACCGCAGAGGTGATCAAATACCACCAAAATAAAGCTCTATTTGTGGGATAAAAAAAAAAAAGGATGTCAATTTTGTTTGGGTACAACGTCACACGACCACACAATGGTCAGTTAAAGTGACGAAGTGCCGTATCGCAAAAAGTGCTTTGGTCAGGAAGGGGGTAAATCCTTCTGGGGTTGAAGTGGTAAAAATAACAAACATGTTATACTTACCTGCTCTGTGAAATGGTTATGCACAAATGAGCCCTGTTCCTCCTCATCTCGGGTCCCTCGCTGACGCTCCTGGCCCCTCCCTCTTGCCGGGTGCCCCCACAGCAAAGCAGCTTGCTATGGGGGGCACCGGAGCCGAGCCGCTGCACGGTGTCTGAATGGACATGCCTGTTTGGCACTGCCCCCTCTCTCCTCATTGGCTCCCTGACTGACAACAGCAGGAGCCAATTGTACCACGCTGCGGTCTCAGCCAATGAGGAGGGAGAGTCACAGGCAGCCGAGACTCTTGCACAACATTGCTGGTTTGAGACTGGTTCGGGTAAGTATTAGGGGGGCTGCTGTACGCAGAAGGTTTGTTATCTTAATGCATTACGATAAAAACCTTCTGGCTTTAGAACCACTTTAATTAAAAAGTCGAACACATAAAATATATATATGTATATATTTTTTTTTTTTTTTAAAAGTCAATTTTGGTTTGGGTCAAATGCATCCTGAATTTTTGGTTTCAGCACCGAAATTTTTCTGTTTCAAATCTTTTTATTGAAAATTTTAAGTACAGCAAAAGAGGTGTATAAAAAGACCGAATGTCTAGTACATATATAATCTCAAACACAGCATACATATACATAGGGGCATTTGTTTATAAAACGGGCTAATGGTAGAGAGAAGACATAAGTAATAAACCATTAACCAGAGATCAACTGTATAAAATCTTCTCTGATAATCGGAGAGCATCAAATAGCATTGGAAGGTGCAAAACCTGGCCTATAAGGATAGCTCCCATGCGGGGGAAAGCCCGCCATCCCTCCGGTCACCCCAACTGGGAACAAACTGTGACCGGGAGGACAGGCACTGACCACCCTCCCTCCTGGGAGCCCCGTAGTTAAAGGAGCTTAATAGGATACAGTCTCTGAAATAGCGTAGTATACTATACTAAGTCAAACAACTAAAACCCGTTTTTATAAGCCACTAAGGAGAGTATTTAGTAACCCCCTCCAACCACATAGGTGGGGAAGGGCGGGACAACCCCTGTACCAAACATTCCCTAAGTCTAACTGGAAGAGAGAGAAGACAAAGTAATTTGAAGAGAAATAGAGAGCCCAGAGGGAAGACAAGGGAGATTAGACACCAGAGAAGCTAATTAAAGAAGTAGACGATAAGGGATCACCCTGGTAGTTTTAAATAATTCCTCCAAGGTTCCCAAACTAGGTCAAATTTAGGGGAGGTATCCAGGATGTAGCTGGCAAGCTTTTCTTGAACCATTATCCAGGATATCTTCCGTATAGCCTCAGAGAAGGATACAAACGGGCGTTTCCAATACATAGAAATTGTGATCTTAGCCCCAAGTAGAATAAATTGGATGAGCTTAAATAAAGGTTTAGACAGACCTTCAGGCTGAGAATTAAGGAGGGCTATTTCTGGACATTGGGGAATAGGGAAACCCGAAACCCTACGGATCAAGTGGAAGAATTTGTTCCAAAAACCTCTCAGGTGGGGACATTCCCACCACGTGTGGAGGAAAGTGCCCACATGCTCACAACCTCTGAAGCAGAGGTTGGAGACGCTAGGGAACATAGCTGCTAATCTGGAAGGTACTAAGTACCACCTGATAAATACCTTAAAATTTGCTTCCTGCAGTGAGATATTGGCGATCCCTTTATGGCAACGTGAGAATAACGAGGACCACTTTTCCGCATCCCACCCCACTTTTAGGTCCCTTTCTCATTTATCCACATACGGCGGTCTGGATGAGTCCTCCATCAGAGCAGCGTAGATCAAAGAGATACCTCCTCTCGAATCCACAGTTCCCGAACACCACTGTTTGTAAGGGGTAATGCCCGAGTGTTCCTTCCTGGAATTCCACCAGGTGGTCAGGAAGTGGTGTATTTGGAAAAAACGAAATTTCTCTGAGTGGCATCTCTAGCTTAGAAAAATGAAATGGGACAACGTCAGAGGTCCGGACAGCGAGAACCGAGACACGGAGGGCCATAGAGTGGGACAAAGTTGGAGATAGAATTGGGGGTCTCGATTTGAGAGGGACACCTATCAGGAAGTCGATAGTGTTGTGGGGAACTGCCTGTCTTTCTATTTTGACCCAATCTGGAGCAATCCCTCTGGAAAAGACGGATGAGAATTGGGCAAGTTGTGCCGCCTGATAATATTTAAAAAAGGTGTGGAAGACCTAGGCCCCCTTGATTACATCTCCTATAGAGCACTTTGGCTGAACATCTAAAACCTTTACAGGCCCAAATGAATTTCAGAATCAGGGATTGCAGTTTTTGCAGATCAGACTTCCTCACCGGAATGGGAAGAGCCCTGAAGAAATAAAGGATCCTAGGAAGGAGAGTCATCTTGATCGCGTGTAATCTACCCAACCAAGACAGACCCTCCTGGTCCCAGCTGGAGATATCTTGTGCTAATTTCTTTAAGAGAGGGGGGTAAGTGGCTTCAAATAGTTTGTTGATGTTGGCCGCCAAACTGACCCCCAAGTAGGGGATCTGGGAAGAGTTCCAGCTAAATTTATATTGGTCCTTTAGTCTGAGTACAATTTGTTCGGGCAAAGAAATATTTAATGCTGCTGATTTAGACCAATTTACACAGAGACCTGAGGTTTCGCCAAAAAGTTTGAGTAGCTTTATAACCTTAGGGGTGGACGTGAGGGGGGAGGTGATGAACAGTAGCAAATCGTCTGCGAATAGCGCGCATTTGTGTGAGTACAGGCCATAGTCGATCCCTTGGATGTCTGGGTCATCTCTGATGGCGATAGCCAAAGACTCCATTGCAATTGCGAAAATTAAAGGCGATAAAGGGCATCCCTGTCTAGTGCCTCGGGAGATGGGGAAAGGGTCGGAGTAAAAGTTATGCAATTTAACTTGAGCACTAGGATTTGAGTCAGCACCGAAATTTTTATTTCAGTGCACCACTAGTATTCACATAAAGATTTACGCTCAGGTGAACATACAGTACATGTGTATGTGACTACTTGCCTTAAAGTGGTTGTCAAGTAAAAAAAAAAAAAAAAAAACCTGCAAAAGAAAGGCATAATGAGCTAGTATGCATCACATACTAGCTCATTATGAAATGCTTACCTTAAATCGACGCTGTAGCAGTGGCCGCCAAGCACCGCTGTAACCAGCGGCATGCTGAGTCCGTTGACTTCTGGGATCCCAGGCGCCGACCAATCACTGCGCCGACACCATCGATGTGATTGGCAGGAGCCGCACTGACGTCACTCCCATGCGCACGGGGGCCGTCATTTAAAGCACACTTCGTGAAGAAACGACCCAGGCGGGCCGTTTCTTCACTGCGCATGTGCCGATGACGTCGGTACATGCAGATACAGGGAATATCTCCTAAACGGTGCAAGTTTAGGAGATATTCCCGGGACCTACAGGTAAGCCTGAATATAGGCTTACCTGTAGTTTAAAGTGGTTGTCATGACTTGACAACCACTTTAAAGCAGAGTTCCACCCTTTCCGAATGTTTATTAAAAGTCAGCAGCTACAAAAAGTTTAGCTGCTGACTTTTAATAAACAGACACTTGCCTGTCTCCCGGTCCAGCGATGGGGCCGCACAGAGACTCAGATCTCTCCCCTTCCCCTCTGTGGCACCAGCATTGCTACTGTGGGCCCCCGGCTTCAGAGCCGGGCGAGCACTGCGCATCCGCGAGCGGCGCTGCATTTCGTGATTGGTCCGGAAGTCTTCTAGGACCTGTCCTGTGTCCCAGAAGACTTTGGAAGAGAGGGGGATGGAGACCTTCCACTTCCGATCGCCTAAGGTGACTGGAGCGGAAGTATCCATAAAAATCGGGTATCCACACCCCCCTCCTCCCCAAAAAATCAGTATTAGCATCCGGAGCTGGGGAGGAGGCCTTAAAGCGGAAGTTCCACTTTTGGGTGGAACGCCGCTTTAATTACATTGAATTTTGTTGGCCAACTGGGCCTGGCATTCCAGCATGCACATATTATCTATATACTTTCTAGCACACAGTTTTATTATTATTATAGCTGTATACAGAAGAGAAACAAGACCGTCCAGAGCAGATTTATTCCATCACTTTGTACTGTAGCTGTACTGTCACCCTTGTTTTTAAAGTGCATATGAGCAGCCCAGCCTGATAATGTACGCAGTGACCAGAAGAGATGCATGTAGCAACACCACTGCTTCCCTCTAAAGTACTAGAATGACAACTGCAAAGTGAACTAAAAAGAAACAAAAATATGCAAGCTATTGCTGAATACTGCTTTTAAAAAAATAGGAGTAAAGTACAAATGCCAAGCAGTGCGATAGATATCTGTACAGAACACCTGCCACAGCAAAAGTGAGGCTCAAAGGGCTTTACAAAAGGTGATAAATTGTTGCAAGAGTTAAGAAAATGCTACAAAACGTTTGAATATCAAAGCTTTTCAGATAGAGAACTTTGTACAAGTGTTAGCACTGTGATACATGATCTGGAAAACAGTGTCTTACATAAATGAGCTAGTGCAATAAAATACTACCAAGGAGCAAAGCGTGTAAAGTACAAACTCTATAGCTACCCATCATAATCCAACTCGTATTGTTCTGGGTTCAGTTAAAGGAGTGTGATGTAATTTTAGAGACCCATACCATGGGCTTTGCTTTAATCCCTCATCCATTCACAGCATAAACATACTTGTCCTTTGCTTCTTCACCACTCTTCTTGGGACCACAAGCAGGGGCTCATTAAGAAGGATGGCTCTACATCTGGATGCAGCAACACTCTGCTCTGACTACATACCCACAGGATGATTAGCTGCATCCACTTTGTATGCAACCAGAACCACCAAACTATCTGCGTCCGGGGCCAGTCAGAGCCACTAATCGCATCTAATGACTCAGATGAGAGGTTACATGTGAACAGATGGTGCCGGCCATTGATTTGTACAATTCTAGCCGAACGGCTCCTAACCAAGGCAATTTGCACACAGTGGAGGCGATTTGCTAAAACTTCCAGGTTTTAGCCTAGGTTAACACTGATGAGGGTTTGAAAATCACACAAGTTCAGCGGAACTCGCAAGATTTCAAACCGGCAATGCCGTCCGACTTTGGGGGCGATTTGACAGACATCTATGCGGGTTCATGCAGAAATGTCTATTCAAATCGCCCCCGAAGTTGCCAATAGTACAGGAACTACTCTTGGCAATCGGTGTGGCGCCGCAAAGCCGGCGTCACACTGATTCGGATGGTGCAATAGCCGCTGATTTGGCATGTGATTTGACATGTCTGCATTGCACGATTCTGCTTGCATATTTCTACAATTCATTGAGCAGCAATATCGCACCGCCATTTGGTGCCATTCGAAACAGTGGGGATTTCAAGGGCGGCCCGCAATTTGCTGTGTTTCCGAATCACGGGCAGAATTGCGCAGATTTCCCCACATAACGGAAATGACCGGAACGCCATGGTGTGAATGGAGCCTAAGACACAGAGTGTGGCTCAGCCCTGCCCCCTCCTCACTGCTTGTGAGTGACAGCAGTTGGAGCCAATGGTTCCCACTGCTGTGTCTCAGCCAAATAGGATGGAGAGAGCTGCTGCTCTTCTGCACATCGCTGGATCAAGGTAGGGCTTGTGGGAGGGGGGCTGCAACACACAGTTTATTTTATCTACAGTCTTTACAACCACTTTAAGGAAATATTTGCTAATTCTGGGTATGAAGAAGCGGATCATGGCCAATCAATCAAATAGGCAGTGACCTGCAACTTGTATCTTACCTTCATTTGCTCCTTGCAGATGTGTGAAGCAGCACGGAATGAAAGGTGCCGCTTGTCAAACTCTGCAGGCATGACAAGTGTACAGCTCTGTCAGGCTGTAATGTTAGTATTCAGGCAGGCTGCTGGTAAAACTGTGGCTCATCCACCAGTTTTTACTGCCCCAGAGCCACCCGCATAAAAGAGCACTCACTGTACCATACTTTAGTTAAGGATCCTTCCAACCATGTCTGTTGAGTTGTGTTGATCAATGCAAGTGCACTTAGAAACCAACTGTTTTCCAAGTGCCTTGTTCACACGATACCTGTGCGGTAGCGTGTGCGGTGTAAAAATGTAGCATGTAATCATTTTTGTGCATCACATTGCATCCAAGGCCCCGCACCATAAATTGTGTACTTTCCCCACCTGGAAAGCTGCAGGTGCGCAATATAGCTGCGCATAGACATGGAAGGATATATTTACGTATACCGGCATATACCGAAGTACAGCTGTATACGTATGCAGCACGGACCTTCTGGGTGGGGTAATATGCAAAGATTTATGTTGCAGGGGCTCAGATGCCATGTGCTAGAGACACAACTCACTGTGGCATGTCACTGCACTGCAATGCCTTACAACTCACTGCACTGCATAGAGTAGAATATAGTGTCATTTTGTGACACTTCAATAAGATTAAAAATAAAAAAGTCAACAGTGCAATGCAAAGTAGCAATTCATTGCACCGTTCCTACATGTATCCTAAATGTAGACCACCGCACACACGTTTAAAGCCACATACACAATATACAATTGTCTGTAGACTTTTGTCTTCAGATTTACCAAAACCATATAATATGAGGTCAAACGTTAAGAGTTTCAATTTTCATGCAATCAGGCAGGCCTTTGCACTACATGGTTTTGGTAAATCTGAAGGCAAAAGTCTACAGAAAATTGTATAGCGTGTATGGGACTTTAGTGCGTGGACTAGTGTGAACGAGCCTTTGTTTTTGGGTAAAACACAAATAGGGAACTGTGTGTTCCTGTCTGGTTAAAATTGTGGAATCATCAACATATATATGGAAGTGAAATGGGCGAGTCAGCAAAGCTATAGATGAGAAGGCCAAGTAAACACAATTAAAGTGGTTGTAAAGGCTGAAGGTTTTAACCCTTCATGCATTCTATACATGAAGGTAAAAAACCTTCTGTGTGCCGCTCCCCCCCCCATACTCTTCTGAACCCCCTCTCAATTCAGCAATGTGTCTACGAGAGCATCGGCTGTCCCAGGTCTCTCTCTCCTCATTGGCTGAGACATTAGCGAGAGCAATTAGCTCCCACTGCTGTTAATCACAGCCAGTGAGCCAATGAAGAGAGGGGGGGGGGGGCAGGGCCAAGCCATGGCTCTGTGTGTCTTATGGACACATATAGCAGGGCTCGGGAATGAGCACACACCAGTGCCCCCATAACAAGCAACTTACTATTGGGGGTACTGGTCAAAAGGGGAGGAGCAAGAAGCGCTGGTAGGGGACACGAGAAGAGGAGGATCGGGGGTGCTCTGCACAGAGCAGGTAAGCATAACATTTTTTTTTTTTTTTTTTTAAGCCCCAAACTTTTAATATCACTTTAAAGCCTAGGTACAGGGGCGTAACGATAGGGGTTGCAGGGGTTGCAATTGCAACCGGGCCCCATGTGCCTCCCTTGTACACCTGAATAGGAGGGATGGCGGGGGTGGCATTTAGAGGACCCAATCTCCTCCATTTTCCTCTATCCAGTTTACTTGTCTTCTGCTGTTCCCAGGGCCCCTGTGTGCTTCCCTGGTCCCCCTGGGGCCTGCTGCAGAACTTGTGAAAGGGCCCCACTGCAGTACCGTAATAAAGGGACCCACGATAGGCGTAAAGGGCCCCAGGATCAGTGGGAAGAGGGAAGGGCCCTGGCCAGGGGTCAGGGGGCCCTTCATAATTTCTTGCACCGGGGCCCTGAAGGTTCTAGTTACGCCTCTGCCTAGGTATAGTATAAAAAAAAAAAACTCAGCACAAGGGACATGACTTACTATAAGTGTGATATGTCCTTTGTGCTGCTGGCTTCTGCTTTTGTTGAAATCTTCCTTCTGAGATCCCCCCTTCACCCCTGTAATCTTCTGGTTAGCCTAGGGGCCTGTCATTTGCACGTGTTAAGAAGGCTGAATATAGCTGCCCTTTCTGCCCACCTCCTTAATTCATAGCAGCTGTACCATCTACAAATGGAGGGCAGATTGATGAATGAAAGATCTGCCTCCCCCATTCATATTTCTTTTTCATCCATAGAAGCTATATTATGGTTTCCATGAATGAAGGAGGGAGGAAAAGGGGGGCATAGTTGGCACTCTTGACGAGTGCCTGTCACAGCGCAGGTCCCTTGGCTCTATTACACCCCCCCCCCCCCTTACAGCACCAGAATATTACAGAGGTGGGGGATTTCAACTAAACCAGGAGGCAGCAACACAAAGGGGCACTGTACACGACTAGCAAGTCATGGCCCTTGTGCTTGTTTTCCTTTTTTTTTTTTTTTTTTTTTTTAATTCCTTAAATTCTTAATTGAACTTAGGCTTTAAGAGCCGGTTCACACTGAGGCGACTTATCAGGCGAACGGAGTCGTCTGACAAGTCGTCTCCATGCAGTGCAATGGAACCGTTCTAATAGGAGCAACTCAGGTCGCTCCAACTTAGAAAAAGGTTCCTGCACTATTTTCAGGGCGACCGCAGCGCGACTTGCTTCGCCCTGCAAGTTGCGGCGCTCAAGTGTGAACCGGCTCTAAAGCTGAATTCTGAGGAGAAAAACTGTTATTTACATACATTCATCAATAGGTACAAAGGATATAAAATTAGAGATGCACCCCTACCCCCTAGCCGCCTCCCGGCCCTTTAAGGTTTCTTAAAACTGGGGGGAGGGCATTCGAGTCATGTGACCAATGTGATTGCCTGTCACATAATCGGAAGCTCCCAATCACTAGTATGCATCGGGAGCTTTCCGGTAACGGCCGTCTACTGTGCTGGGTGCGCGCTCTCAGCAAGGCAAGTGGTTTACACAGGGCCGCATAAATGCAGCCACGTGGCGTGAAGGCCCACACCCTGAGGCCGCATATGTGAGTTCGACCGGCATAAAGAGATTAAGACTAATTAACAGTACTCGCTGATACTAATTACCGATACTCAATTTTGGTGCCATGTGACAGTCTTGTTTATACCAGATTTGTCAGTTCAAATCGCATGACAAGTCGCACCCCATTGCCAGCAATGGAACAGCTCAAATCTTTGCAATGACTAAAAGGTTCCTGTACTACTTTCACAATTTCATTGCCACTTGCATTGAGTTCTATTAAATTAATTCACAATGAAATTGGAGGTCCAACTCGCAGTGATCTGCGGCTTTGAAATCATCGCTACTTCAGTGTGATTTCAAAGCCGCAGACAAGTGCGATTTCACCCTCTGATTCCATGCTTGCAACTTCATTTAACAGAATTCAATGCAAGTCATAATGAAATTGCGGACTTGGAGGTTTCAATTTTAGTACAAGTACTCCAGAACAGATCTGGAAGATACACACACAGCACAGATCTGGAACACACACACACACACACACACACACACACACACACACACACACAGCACAGATCTGGAAGATACA
>BLSH010388294.1:16914-29023 GCA_018402905.1 Glandirana rugosa | reverse complement strand
AAATGATTTTAGAACGCTAATCTGTCCCTCACAGCACCGACAGGAACCTGTCCCTACTGCAGTATGAGATGATTTTACAACGATAATCTGTCCCTCATAGCACCGCCAGGAACCTGTCCCTACTGCAGTATGAGATGATTTTACAACGATAATCTGTCCCTGACAGCACCGACAGAAACCTGTCCCTACTGCAGTATGAGATCATTTTAGAACGATAATCTGTACCTCACAGCACCGACAGGAACCTGTCCATACTGCAGTATGAGATGATTTTAGAACAATAATCTGTCCCTCACAGCACCAACAGCAACCTTTCCCTACTGCAGTATGAGATGATTTTAGAACGATAATTTGTCCCTCACAGCACTGCCAGGAACCTTTCCCTACTGCAGTATGAGATGATTTCAGAACGATAATCCGTCCCTCACAGCACTGACCGGAACCTCTCCCTACTCCAGTATGAGATGATTTTACAACGATAATCTGTCCCTCACAGCACTGACAGGAACCTGTCCCTACTCCAGTATGAGATGATTTTAGAGCGATAATCTGTCCCTCACAGCACTGACAGGAACCTGTCCCTACTGCAGTATGAGATGATTTTAGAACTATAATCTGTCCCTCATAGCACCGCCTGGAACCTGTCCCTACTCCAGTATGAGATGATTTTACAACGATAATCTGTCCCTCACAGCACCGACAGGAACCTCTCCCTATTGCAGTTTGAGATGATTTTAGAACGCTAATCTGTCCCTCACAGCATCGACAGGAACCTTTCCCTACTGCAGTATGAGATGATTTTAGAACGATAATCTGTCCCTCACAGCACCGACAGGAACCTGTCCCTACTGCATTATGAGATGATTTTAGAACGATAATCTGTCCCTCACAGCACCGACAGGAACCTCTCCCTATTGCAGCATGAGATGATTTTGGAACGCTAATCTGTCCCTCACAGCACTGACAGCAACCTGTCCCTACTGCAGTATGAGATGATTTTAGAATGATAATTTGTCCCTCACAGCACTTCCAGGAACCTGTCCCTACTGCAGTATGAGATGATTTTAGAAAGATAATCTGTCCCTCACAGCACCGACAGGAACCTGTCCCTACTGCAGTATGAGATGATTTTAGAACGATAATCCATCCCTCACAGCACTGACAGGAACCTCTCCCTACTCCAGTATGAGATGATTTTACAACGATAATCTGTCCCTCACAGCACTGACAGGAACCTGTCCCTACTCCAGTATGAGATGATTTTAAGGCAATAATCCGTCCCTCACAGCACCGACAGGAACCTGTCCCTACTGCAGTATGAGATGATTTTACAACGATAATCTGTCCCTCATAGCACCGCCAGGAACCTGTCCCTACTCCAGTATGAGATGATTTTACAACGATAATCTGTCCCTCACAGCACCGACAGGAACCTCTCCCGATTGCAGTTTGAGATGATTTTAGAACGCTAATCTGTCCCTCACAGCACCGACAGGAACCTTTCCCTACTGCAGTATGAGATGATTTTAGAACGATAATCTGTCCCTCACAGCACCGACAGGAACCTGTCCCTACTGCAGTATGAGATGATTTTAGAACGATAATCTGTCCCTCACAGCACCGACAGGAACCTCTCCCTATTGCAGTATGAGATAATTTTAGAACGCTAATCTGTCCCTCACAGCACCGACAGGAACCTGTCCCTACTGCAGTATGAGATGATTTTAGAACGATAATCTGTCCCTCACAGCACCACCAGGAACCTGTCACTACTGCAGTATGAGATGATTTTAGAACGATAATCTGTCCCTCACAGCACCGACAGGAACCTCTTCCTACTCCAGTATGAGATGATTTTAGAACGCTAATCTGTCCCTCACAGCACCCACAGGAACCTCTCCCTACTCCAGTATGAGATGATTTTAGAACGCTAATCTTTCCCTCACAGCACCATTAACCTGTCCCTAATGCAGTATCAGATGATATTAGAATGCTAATCTTTCCATCACAGCACCAGGAACCTGTCCCTAATGCAGTATCAGATGATATTATTACGCTGATCTTTCCCTCACAGCGCCAGGGACCTGTCCCTACTCCAGTATCAGATGATTTTAGAATGCTAATCTTTCCCACACAGCACCTCCAGGATCCTGTCTCTAATGCAGGATGAGATGATATTAGAACGCTAATCCTTACCTCACAGTGGCGGCAGCATCCTCTCCCTACACTAGCCTGAAAGCATGTGGCACACAGCGCTACGTGACTCTAGCTCATATCGAGGCTGGGTCACATGATGCACTGGCCAATCACAGCCATGCCATTAGTAGGCATGGCTGTGATGGCATCTAAGGGCAAACGAGTGAAACGCTTGTTGATTGGCTGCCCTGCAGCTATTCAACAGGCACCAAAAAATACCCAAATACCGAACCCAATCCCAGACTTTTTTTGAAATGTCTGGGATCGGGTTGGGGGCACGGACACCCTAAAGTCCGGTACGGATCCGAACTTTACAGTCCCGGTTCGCTCAACTCTACTCTCAAGTAGTGCAAACACATAACTGTGTACAAAATATACCAACGTTTATTAATTACAAAAATTCAGATAGACAAATTGTAAAAGGTCACAAAAAGTACATATAAAAACGAAGAGAGTTGTTATTACATCCAAAAATGGCACAAACTGACATGTGCACAATTGCTTAATGGTGTAGACATGTAAACGTCGATCAGGCACCAATGCATTTCTGAGTCGCATAGGACTCCTTCAGCAGGGTGAATTGATCGCAAAACGTTAATAGTCTAGAAAATAAAGCTATATTAGTACAATTCCTAATCCAAGCAAAATATTGACATAGCATGGCAAAACAACTGGTCAAAATATCTACTCACTGATATCCACTAGTTAGCAAGTGTGCTGGATGTGCAAAAGCAAATGGCAGCAGTATGGAGCATGGCATGTCAGCAAGACAGTAGATATAAGGAAGAAATAGATCGCGCACAGCTGCGGGGGCGGCCGGGTCACCCTGGGGGTCTGTACTCGGACCACAGCAGAGCTGATGAATATAAAAATATGTATCAAAATGATGCAACTAAAAATGCCTCCAAAAAGATGATATGGAAATACCTATTAGAGTATGTGAATTTGTCACTTAAATAAATAGTATAGCTCCATACCTTCAAAGGGCCCGTTCCCCTTTTAAAGGATGATTGATTTCTGCAGCGTTTTAAGGATCCTGCCCAATTATTTGTTGCAGGAATCAAAGAGAGTCCTCCGCCCTACCAATTGTATGGGATGTCTAAGGGTAGAGGAAACAGAGTGAATATGTAAACGATCAGAGGCATGTGTTAAAAAAAGGGGGGGTTCATACAGATGGAGGTCATACATACCGAATCGGATAGTTGCAAGGGGGTAAGCTGTGTGCCTGACGCTGTGTGGCTGTCACCGGAGTGTACAGGAAAAAGGCAACTCCCTTTATACTCCTCCCACGCTGGGCTGCACCAATCAGAGGTGATTGTCGCTCAGCGTGAAGGCGTCAGATGGCTGACGCTGTCAGCTCCAAAAAGAGAGGCCCCCCCAAGTCGTGCACGCACAGCGCCACCCCACAAATGTCCAAGACAGGGCGTGAATTGTGGGATGACGTCATGTGCGCACGGCCCACTGACGCAGGTAGCGTCCCAATTGGTCACAGGGCGCGATGGAGCCCATGATGGAACCCTGAGTCGGCCAATGACAGGCGCTGTGAACACCGCAACCCGGAAGGAAACACACGGGATGATGGCGAGTGGGTGACACCGGATGTGGAAAGCCGCAACTTCCGGCAACCGCTCGCCGGCCCACCTGCGCTGGGCACAGGCCCCCAGGGGATCCCCGCACAAACCCCCGCCGCAGCGGTGTGCGTGCCAAGAATGGCAGAAATAAAAAAACAAGAACCTGAAAGTAAAACAGAAATAAAGATAATGTACAGAGTAATATACTGCATGTCTTTACTTTTCCATACCCCTGGATACAGAACCTTCAAGGAAGGGCTTGTAACAAACTGCCTCATTGAGGCCTGGGCAGGAGGTGGCCCTTAATTTGT
Source organism: Glandirana rugosa (assembly GCA_018402905.1). Taxonomy (NCBI): domain Eukaryota; kingdom Metazoa; phylum Chordata; class Amphibia; order Anura; family Ranidae; genus Glandirana; species Glandirana rugosa. The sequence continues at coordinate 24,945 of BLSH010388294.1, read as the reverse complement.
GGATCCACTGCAGTTCCTTCTGGAGAAGGATTTTGTTCCAATCCCCTCCACAGGAACTGGGGTGGACCCGTCAAAGACCATAAACTTGACTTTGGGGAATATCCCCTCATGCATGACCCTGACATGTCTGCCAAGGGGCAGATCAATGTCACTGGTCCGCATGCAGAGGATGTGTCGGTACATCCTCTTCCACCATTCATTTTTGTTTTCCCTACATAGTATGACCCACAACTGCAGATTAACAAATATACAACACCAGAAGTGGTACAATTTGCAAAATGTTGTGCTTTGAATTTATATCCGTTAGGCAGTGTAGCTGATCTACCTGTCTGTACGTATCTGCAATAATTGCACCCACCACAGTTGTAGGTGCCTGTAACTTACCTGGTGGTGGAGTCTGACTTATGAAGGGGTAACCTCCCTTGCGACCCTGATTCGTGAAACCCTGATAGAGTAAACAGGAGGTCCAGGAGTGAGGATGGAACGAGGGTCGGGTTGGTCACCGGTGACAGTTGCAGAAGCTATTCCGGTCTCGTGCGGGTTTTGAAGAATGGTGGTACAGGCAGGGTCGCAACTGGCTGGCGGTGCGGTACAAGGGAGCAGGCAAAGAGTAGTCGGGTACAGACAGAGTTCGTTAACAGACTGGTGGCAGAAGTACAGAAGGAACAAGCAATCGGGTGGTCGTAGGCAAGCCAGGGGTCGGTGCAGGCAGAGTTCAGAAAAGGTCAGGACAAGCCAGGTCACAGGAACAGATAACAGGTTACAGGTTGCTCAGGAAAACAGGTCACACTCTGTAGATCAGACAGCACTTGCTGCAGGGTGCTTAAATAGAGCCGTTTGGCACCGCTTCCGGTGCGCGAGTGAACGCGCATAGGGGCGCGCGGGAGCGCTAAATGAACAAAAACAAAGTGCAAACAAGTCTTCAGCACCTGTCTTCTTCTAACATTGCCCACCCCCAAGGGGCAGCCTCCGGATGCCCAGCCTGGCTTTCAGATCCGGATGAGTCCTCCAAAAGGACCGGATAAGTTCCTTGGCATGGATGTGCCTTTCGGGTTCCCAGGAGCTTTCCTCAGGGCCATAGCCCTTCCACTTTACCAGCTACTGGATACCCCATTCCTCTTCCTACAGTCCAGGATGGCCTCGATTTCAAATTCCTCTTCACCATCTACCAGTATTGGCCCTGGCAGCCCTGTCTTTCGCCTTTCGAAAGGATCTGGGGTCACGGTTTTCAACAGGGCTACATGGAAGACTGGATGGATCTGTAGGGATGGTGGGAGCTCAAGCTCATATGCCACCCTGTTGATCTTACTCTTAACTTGGAAGGGCCCAATGAACCGGGGTCCCAATTTCTATGACGGGCAGGCAAGTTTAAGTTTTTTGGTGGCGAGCCAGACTTGCTCTCCAGGTTGTAAGTCCAACTCTCCCCGTCTCCCCTTGTCGAAGATCTCCTTATTGTGTTGCTGAGTCTGGGCCAGGGTTTCCTGCAACAATTTATTATTCTCTTCCAAGAATTTGGTCACTTCCTGAGCTGTGGGTACTTTAACTTCCGGGTTGTACGTGGGCATGAAGGTTGGATGAAAGCCATAATTGGCCAAGAATGGGGATTGCTTGGTGGCCGAGTGGACTGTATTGTTAAAAGCGAATTCGGCCAATGGCAGCAGAGAGGCCCAATCATCCTGTGAATATGCAGAGAAGCAACACAGGTATTGCTCTAACGTTTGGTTGGTTCTCTCGATCTGGCCGTCTGCGGGTGGTAGGCCGACGAGAGAGCAAGTTCAATGTCCAGAGCGGAGCATAAGGCCTTCCAGAACCTGGATGTAAATTGGAATCTGCGATCGGAGACCATGCTAGAGGGCACTCCATGGAGCCTAACTATCTTCCGGATAAAGATTTGGGCCGTCTCGGAGGCTGATGGTGTGCCCTTCATGGGCAAAAAGTGCACCATCTTGGTCAGCTGGTCCACGACCACAAAGATAGTAGAGTACCCCTTGGATGGTGGGAGCTCCACAATGAAGTCCATCAAAATCATTGACCATGCTCGCTCGGGTACTGGAAGTGGTTTTAGTAGCCCCCAGGCCTTGGCTTTACAGTTCTTGATCTGGGCACAGGTGGGGCAGGAGTCCTCCTCTGCCTGAGGCCACCAAAACGACCACAATATCAGTTCAGTGGTCTTACGGGCTACGAAATGACCAGCCAGTTTATGGTCATGACAAGATGCCAAGATGGACAAGCGCTGGTGTTCTGGTACAAAGAGCTGATTCTTGTGCCACAATAGGCCATCCTTAGTAATCAGACTGGAGATGGCCGGTTTGGGTGTCTTGGCTAGTGATTGCCTAATTTGGGCCAGCAAGTCCCCCTGTGTCAGTAGGAAGTTCCTGGGCTGCAGAACTGTATCAGGGAGCAGGGTGTCTCCTGGTTTGCAGAACATCCTAGACATGGCATCTGGTTTTGTATTCTTCGACCCTGGCCTGTACGTAACATGGAAGAGGAAGCGAATGAAGAAAAGGGACCATCGGGCTTGACGGGGTCTCAGTCTTCTGGCCAATCGGGGATACTCCAAGTTCTTGTGATCGGTCAGGATCAAAATAGGGTGCCTGGCTCCCTCTAGTAAATAGGGCCACTCTTCCAATGCGGCCTTGATCGCCAGCAGCTCTCGATCTCACACATCATAATTCCTCTCTGGTGGGGTTAACTTGCGGGAAAAGAACACCACTGGGTAAAGAGCAGCCTTAGCTCACTGTCTCTGTGACAACACAGCCCCCACAGCAATCTCAGAGGTGTCTACCTCCAGGACAATGGGTAGAGCAGGATCAGGATGCCTCAAAATGGGTGTGGAAGTAAATAGGCCTTTCACAGTTTCAAAGGCTTCTTGCGCCTCCTTGGTCCATACGAACCGTGTGTTGGCCTTGGTGAGCTGCGTAACTGGTGGAGAATCCACGTATGAACTTCCTATAGAAGTTGGTGAATCCAAAGAAACATTGGATTCCTTTTTTGTCCGTGGGAGCTGGCCAGTCAAGGATGGCGGAGACCTTCTGGGGGTCCATGGTGATGCCCGTGACTGAGATGATTATACCTAGGAAGGACATACTGGGGTGTTCAAATTCGCACTTCTCGGCTTTGGCATACAGTCCGAAGTCGACTCAGGATGCAGGCAACATGTCTCCGGTGTTCTTCCAGGGTGGAGGAGAATATCAGAATATCGTCGAGGTAGACGATAACAAAAAGATCCAGATAGTCTCTGAACACATTGTTCACGAATTGTTGGAATGTAGCCGGGGCATTGCAGAGTCCAAAGGGCATCACCAGCCCGAACCGGGTACGGAAGGCGGTCTTCTACTCATCGCCTTCCTGGGTACAGACCAGGTTATACGCCCCACGGAGGTCCAATTTCGTGAACACCTTTGCCGAACCAAGGGCAGGGGGTACCGGTTTTTGATAGTGATTTTATTTAATTCCCTGTAATCAATACAGGGTCTCAGGGTATGGTCCTTCTTTTTAGCAAAAAAGATGCCAGCTCCAGCTGGCGATGATGAAGGATGGATGAACCCCTTTTTCAGGTTCTCGTCCAAGTAGGCCTTGAGGGCCGTTAACTCCAACTCCGTCAGAGGAAAGATCCTCGGCTCAGGGCAGGAGCTCAATAGGACAGTCATATGGCCTATGAGGGGGTAGCTGTTCTGCTCCTTCTTGCTGAACACATCAAGGAACTGGCGGTAGACCAATGGGACTGCCTGGCAAGTCTCCGGGTCCACGTCTGTATCCAGACTGAGCAAGATGGGTCAGGTCTGTTGGTTCCTGGGAAGCAGTGCTGGAGGCAGTACGGTGATGGGAATTTGATCTCCCCAGTAGCCCAGTTAATAGAGGGGCTATGAGCCTGTAGCCATGGTAACCTGAGGATAAGCAGGAAACAAGGGGAAGCAATGACGTCCAATCACAGGAGTTCCTGGTGGCCGTCCGGAGTAGAAGCCGGGATGGGAAGAGTCTCGGGTGTGACGGCACAACTTGATGGTTGTGCCGTCAGCAAGTCGTATGAGCATCCCATGGGATTTGGGTCGTAATGGGATCTGGTGATGGGTAGCAAAGGCCTGATCAATAAATCCACTGCAGGCACCAGAGTCGACAATAGCAGTGACTAGAAGACTCTTTCTGGGAAGCTGCAGAGAGAGCGGGAGAGAGAGATGCGTGGCGGACTGCGAGGGGGTCGGTATGAGATCGGTGGAGGAAGGTGAATTTTTGGTGTACTTGGCAGGACAAGTCTTCACCACATGACCGTGTTCCCCGCAATATAGACATAGGCGGTTGCCCAGTCATTGTTGCCTTTCTTCAGGCGTCAGAGACGGTCGAAAAAGACACACTTGTCTGGACGGGGGCTGGTCAGATGCCGCTCTTTCGGCTCTTCGCTCTCTCAGACATCTGTCAATCTGAATGGTCAGGTTGATTAGAGCATCCGGCCTGTGTGGCACCCCCACATGGGCTAGCTCATACTTTAGGGGGTTCGAAAGACCCAGGAGAAATTGATGATGGAGAGCTGCATCATGCCACGCGGTGTCAGTACTCCAGCGCCTAAACTCTGTAACATAATCCTCCACCGTATGGCGGCCTTGTTGCAGTGCGTGGAGGGCCGCTTCGGCCGTGGCAGCTTGATGCGGGTCTTCATATAAGGCGGCCATGGCCCGAAAGAACAGAGTCAAATTGCCGACTTCAGGGGCCTTCTGTTCCAGGAGGCGATGCGCCCAGGACTGAGGTGCTTCCCGCAGCAGGGAGATGACCAACCCCACCCTCGTGGTTTCTCGGGAGAAGGTATGGGGTTGGAGGAAGAAATAAAGTCCACAGGCATTGCGAAAGGCCCGGAATGAAGCGCGGTCACCTGAAAACCGCCCTGGTAGGGGAACCCTGGGTTCAAGTGGCAGGGCCAGCAGGGGGTCCGCTATGGACTGACTGGTTCCAGGGGCCTTGGTTGCGGTAAGTTCCTGCACCTGTGACTCCAGTCGGGTGTAACCTTCATGCAGGGTCTGGATGGCCTGGGTCAGCCCAGCCAAGTGTAACGTTCAAATCGTCCGTAGGAGAGGTCCCCTGTGCAGACTCAGGCATGGCTGTCTGATACTGTCACGTACCTGGTGGTGGAGTCTGACTTATGCAGGAGTAACCTCCCTTGCGACCCTGATTCGTGAACCCCTGATAGAGTAAACAGGAGGTCCAGGAGGGAGGATGGCACGAGGGTCGAGTTGGTCACCGATGACAGTGGTAGAAGCTCTTCCGGTCTTGTGCAGGTTTTGAAGAATGGCGGTACAGGCAGGGTCGGCAACTGGCTGGCGGTGCGGAACAAGGAAGCAGGCAAAGAGTAGTCGGGTACAGGCAGAGTTCGTTAACAGACTGGCGGCAGAAGTATGGAAGGAACAAACAATCGGGTGGTCGGTGCAGGCAAGGTCGGGAGAAGCCGGGTCACAGGAACAGATAACAGGTTACAGGTCGCTCTGGAAAACAGGTCACACTCTGTAGATCAGACATCACTTGCTGCAGGGTGCACACTGCTTAAATAGAGCCGTTCTGTGCTGTTTCCAGCGCGTGCGCGCGCACATGAGCGCACCGGCGTGCGCGAAAGCGCGTAGGTACGCGCGAGAGTGCTAAAAAAGCAAAAACAAAGTGCAAACAAGTCTTCCACACCTGTCTTCTTCTAACAGTGCCTTTATATTTGCAAGGATCTTGTCTATGTTCACCCTTGTATTCACTATGCAACACCATATCCCTTATAGATTTGGCACATCTAAAAGTTATTTGAGGTGCCTTTGCTACAAAACGACCTATATTAGGGTCTAAGTGAAGCAAAATGCCAGTGCTTTTTGGTCATGTGTCATATTTTAGAGTGTTGTTCTGAGAACCCTAGGATGAATCGAATAGAATCATCATCTGGGGCTTTTTTTTTTACGGTGGAGGAGATCTGTTCTTATCTTTGCCTTTTTTTAGGCATGTTTTACTGTACCCCCTCTCAAGCAGTCTGTTCCTAAGTATCCGGGCCTCCCGCTCAAAGGATATGTCATCTGAGCAGTTGCGTTTTACTCTGAGGAATTGACCATAGGGGATAGACCTGACAAGAGGCTCTGGATGGAAGCTAGTGGTATGTATCCGTGAATTGCCTGCCGTCGGTTTATGGAATATGCAACTCGCCAACATGTCATTGTCATTTCATATTATCTCAACATCCAGAAAAGTGATTTTCTGGTGATGATAGCTCATGGTGAAAGTTAGATTGAGGTCATTCGTATTGAGTCTGTCCAACCATGCTGTTAACAATTCCTCAGGGCCATCCCAAATCATAAAAACATCATCAATGTATCAACACCACATTGGGTTGTGGCTGCTATACATTGAGAGTCCCTGGTCTGCCATGGTAATCTGTTCTCACTCCCCCAGGTACAGATTGGCGTAGGATGGGGCACAACAAGTCCCCATCTCTACACCCTGCACCTGAAGGTAGTGGTAACCGTCAAAGGAAAATACATTGTGGTTGAGTACAAAATCAAGTGCTTGCACTATGAAATTGCTGTATGCCAGATCATCCCCAGTGATGGCTGCCAGTCCCAGGCCATGGGAGATGGAGCTATACAGTGCTTCAAAATTGATAGTTACAAGAAAGGATTGTGGAGGTATGTAACAATATAAAACATATATGTTGGGAGGTTTTGCACGTATGGTCTAAGATGTTCATCGATTAATCGACTTGTGTGTTCTGTCAGAGCCCCATTGCCGGATACAATGGGTCAGCTTAAAGGGTTGGTGGGATTTTTGTGAATTTTAGAGGGGGAGTAAAAAGTGGGAATTTTTGGAGATTCAATATGGATATAGTCCCAGGTTTTTTAGGGATTATACAGTTTGCATAAGTTGTGTCAACAAAATTATTCTTCTACATATTTTTGGTAAAAAAATTGCAATAAGCGTATATTTATTGGTTTGTGCAAAAGTTTTCGCGTCTACAAACTACAGGATATATTTATGGACTTTTATTTATATTATTTTTTTTACTGGTAATGGTGGCAATCTGCGATTTTTAGCGGGGCGGCGGACAAATCTGCCCCCAAATTACACTTTTTGGGGACCAGTGACATTATTCCATTGATCAGTGCCATAAAAATATACTGATCAATGTATAAATGATACTGGCAGGGAAGGGGTTAACACTAGGGGGCGATCAAGGGGTTAAGTATGTTCCCTGGGTGTGTTCTAACTGTAGGGGGGATGGGCTGCCAGGGACATAACAGAGATCGCTGTTCCTGATCACTGGGAACAGAAGATCTCTGACATGTCCCCTGTCAGAACAAGTAAAAGTATGGCGGCTGGTCAACAAGTGGTTAACGGCAGAGCCATGGAAGAGAGTATGTAAAGGATTGTCAAATTAGTTGGTTTAATTAGCGGATCAGGAGGAAAAGACAGAAAGATGGGTTACTATGCTTGTAATACTGGAGACCGATGCCATCTCTTTCAACTAGATTACAGAATCAGGTCTCTAAAGTGGTTCTAAAGGCAGAAGGGTTTTTGCCTCTACACTGTGTGCAGAATTATTAGGCAAATGAGTATTTTGACCACATCATCCTCTTTATGCATGTTGTCTTACTCCAAGCTGTATAGGCTCGAAAGCCTACTACCAGAGTAATGACTCTACGTGTAGTGGATTATACGAATTAACCATCATCCGAAAGCTCGGATATGTCGAACCTCATTCTGTTGTACGTATTTCTCCTACTACACCAGTTTTATGAGTAAACGGATTATTAAGACGTGTGTCACATCTCCGTTTTTGGGAAGACGGAAATCTTGGTGAAATCTCTGGACTAAGACATTAGATCAACTTTCTCTACCGTAGCCAGAGGTCATAATGTTCGTATCATTGGGTAGAAAGACAGAAAAGGAGGACTAGGCGATTAATTTGGTTGATTAAACTGTTAGGAAATGTATGAGAGAAGGTACCGAGACGGCAATTGGTGAACAACTGGTCGGCGGTATGAAAATGAACAAGACTGTCCCCTGTACAGTCTCTAG
>BLSH010388294.1:0-16401 GCA_018402905.1 Glandirana rugosa | reverse complement strand
TGTGGTTGCTGCTGCACGCAATGTTGATGGTGAACAGATCAAAACACTGACAGAATCCATGGATGGCAGGCTTTTGAGTGTCCTTGCAAAGAAAGGTGGCTATATTGGTCACTGATTTGTTTTTGTTTTGTTTTTGAATGTCAGAAATGTATATTTGTGAATTTTGAGATGTTATATTGGTTTCACTGCTGAAAATAAATAATTGAAATGGGTATATATTTGTTTTTTGTTAAGTTGCCTAATAATTATGCACAGTAATAGTCACCTGCACACACAGATATCCTCCTAAAATAGCTACAACTAAAAACAAACTAAAAACGACTTCCAAAAATATTCAGCTTTGATATTAATGAGTTTTTGGAATCATTGAGAACATGGTTGTTGTTCAATAATAAAATTATTCCTCAAAAATACAACTTGCCTAATAATTCTGCACTCCCTGTATACTGCAATAGCGATTTTACTACATGCCAGATTTCTTTCATTAGTTTTCCTGTAGGGCATTGAGTTTTTCCACCCAAAGATTCTGCCTTGAGGGCCTCCACCAAAGATATGTGCGGAGTGCTGACCATAAGTAGGCGCAAATGATAGCTAGTAATTGAACCGCTTGCCTCCCCCCTCCCATCTGCTGGAGTTGGGCTGCCAAAAAATAACTCCACGGATGTGGGATTGCCAGGCCTCCCTTATCCTTCGGCAGCTGCAACGACCTCAGTCGGATTCTAGGTTTCCAATCTCTCCAAACTAGATCCCTAAAGAGGCCCTCCAGCTTCCTGAACCACCCACCTGGAATCCATACAGGGGAGTTATGTAATATGTATAATAATAATTGGGGGAGCCGTATCATTTTAATTAAGTTGGAATGGCCCATTAAGGATAAGGGAAGGCACTTCCATATTTCACATTTAATCTTAAATACTTCTATCAGAGGCACCAAGTTCTTTTGTACATATTGTTTAAGATTAACCAATATGTTTATGCCTAAATATTTGAAGCTATCCACGTCTTGTAGGTGTCTGGCATTACTCGGAAGCTCCTGCACTTCCCCGTCCACCGGGAGAAGAACAGATTTCTCCCAGTTGACCGAGAGGCCCGAGAATAATTCCAAATTTTTTAATAAGATCCATAGCTGTTGACAATAAGTGATTCATATCTCCTAAAAAAGTAGAATGTCGTCTGCATATAAAAAGATCTTTTCTTAAATGACTCCCCTTCTAAAACCCCTTATCTCTCCCGACTCTCTTATAGCAATGGCCAATGGCTCCACCGCCAGGGCGAAGAGCAGGAGAGACATGGGGCACCCTGCCTTGTCCCCCGGGTCAGTGAAAAATATTCTGAGATATCACCATTGGGCTTCACTTTTGCGCTAGGGCCCCTGTACAGTAACCTTACCCACTTCATAAACACGGGGCCAATATTAAATGCCGCCAGGCCCTCCCACAGGTACTGCCACTCGACACTGTCAAATGCTTTGACAGCGTCCAGTGACAGCATGGCCCTGTGGCCGTCCTCATCAGACGGGATCTGTAAATTCAAAAACAACCTCCTTATGTTCAGAGATGTGGCTCTGCCGGGAATAATGCCACATTGGTCGGGATGAACTATGGTATGAATTATTTTATTTAATCTATTCGCCAATATCTTGGCCAGTAGCTTGACATCAGAGCACAATAGGGAGACCGGTCTATAAGATGAAGGTTGCTTCGGGTCTTTATCCTTTGGTATTACAATAATTGTCGCCTCCATCATGGAGGCCAGTAAAACACCACAGTTTAATGCATTTGTTAAGACGCTTAACAATTCAGGTAACATGATCTCCCCATATATTTCACTTGGTAGCCCATCGGAACCTGGTGTTTTATGGTTGGGGGCTTCTAATGCTGCCTTTTGAAATTCTTCAATGGTGATTGGGGCTTCTAGCATTGCCCTATCAGTTTCTGTCAGGCAAGGGATGGGCAAATTTTGTAAAAACACTTTTATTTCTTCTTCTACCTTGCCCACTTTGGTACTATATAATTCACAGTAGTAGTTTTTAAAAACATGAATTATTTCTGCTGGGAACCTGGGCGCCCCTCCAGCGGGAGTCTCAATAGCCACAATGCCAGGGGTATTCTGACTATGAGATCTAGCCAGAAGAGCGAGCATGTGCCAAGCACTCTCTCCTCCTTGGAAATGTGCCTGCTTTAAAAAAAAATCTCTTATTCTCTGCTTTCTTTAAAGACAAGGTACGATAAAGCTGCTGGGCTTCAATCGATTTGGGTAGATTGTCTGACGTGGGATCCTCCACATAAGTTTTTCCATGTTCGTCACCCTGGCCATTACTTCTGTCTTCCAATCTTTGGTGTGCTTCTTCCTCCTTGAAATCTGTTGGATTACAATACCTCTTAGGAATGCCTTAAGGGTGTCCCATATTATGCCTGGCTTAGATGAAGCTCTGTTATGATCCAGAAAATTCTGGATCTTCCTTAACCACTTCAGCCCCGGAAGGTTTTCCAGCTTTAGGACTGGAGCACTTTTTTCAATTTGGCACTGCGCCGCTTTAACTGGTAATTGCGCAGTCATGCAATGCAGTATCCAAACAAAATTTGTGTCCTTTTTTTCCCACAAATAGAGATTTCTTTCGGTGGTATTTTTTCACCGATGCGCTTTATTTTTTGTGATATAAACAAAAAAAGAATGAAAATTTTGAAAAATAATATTTTCAACTTTATGTTATTACAAAAATACAATAAGCTAAAATTTTAGTCATAAATTTTTGCCAAAATGCATTTAGCCACACATTTCAGGTAAAAAAAAAAGTTAATTACCATATATTTATTGGTTTGCACAAAAGTTATAGTGTCTACAAACTAGGGTACATTTTCTGGAATTTCTGCAGCTTTTATTTTATGACTGCCTATCTCATTTCTTGAGGTGCTAAAATGGAGGGGCAGTACAACCCCCCCCCCCAAATGACACCATTTTGGAAAGTAAACACCCCAAGGAATTTGCTAAGAGAGGCATGTTGAGCCCATTGAATATTTTATTTTTTTGTCATAAGTGATTGAAAGATGACCAAAAAAAAAAACAATTTACACAAAGTTGTTACTGAAATGATATATTGCTCACACATGTCATGGGTATATGTGGAATTACACCCCAAAAATACATTCTGCTGCTTCTCCTGAGTACAGGGATACCGCATATGTGAGACTTTTTGGGAGTCTATAAACATACGGGACCCCAAAAACCAGTCACAGCCTTCAGGATTTCTAAGGGCAAAAATGTATGCCTTCATCCCACACTACCTATCTCAGTTGCGGAGGCCATGAAATGCCCAGATAGCACAACCCCCCCCACCAAATGACCCCATTTTGGAAAATAAACACCCCAAGCTATTTGCTGAGAGACACGTTGAGTCCATGGAATATTTTATATTTTGCCGCAAGTTTTAGGGAAATTACAGTTTTTTTTTCACAAAGTTGTCACTAAATGATACGTTGCTTGAACATGCCATGGGTATATGTGAAATTACACCCCAAAATACATTCTGCTGCTTCTTCTGAATATGGGGATACCACATATGTGAGACTTTCTGGCAGTCTAGCCGCATAAGGGACCCCAAAAACAAATCACCGCCTTCAGGCTTTCTAAGTGTGTAAAAAGCTGATTTTACTCCTCACTCCCTATCACAGTTTCCGAGGCCATGGAATGCCCAGATAGCAGAACCGCCCCCCAAATGACCCCATTTTGGAAAGTAGACACTCCAAGCTATTTGCTAAGAGGCATGTTGAGTATTTTGCAGATCCCACATTTTGTCACAAAGTTTTGAAATTTGAAAAAAGTAAAAAAAAAATATATATATTCTGTTTATTTCTTCATTTTCCAAAACAAATGAGAGCTGCAAAATATGCACCATGCCTCTTAGCAAATACCTTGGGGTGTCTACTTTCCAAAATGGGGTCATTTGGGGGTTTTTGTGCTACCTTGATATTTCAGGGCCTCCAAAAATGTGATGGGTAAAAAATCACCATTTTATGCCCTTAGAAAGCCTGAAGGCAGTAATTGGTTTTCGGGGTCCCGTATGCGGATAGGCTCCCAAAAAGTCTCACACATGGGGTATCCCCATGCTCAGGAGAAGCAGCAGAATGTATTTTGGGGTGTAATTCCACATATAACCATGGCATGTGTGAGCAATATATAATTTCATTGACAACTTTGTGTAAAAAAAAAAAAATAAATAAAAATTGTAATTTCCCTAAAACTTGTGTCAAAATATAAACTATTCCATGGACTCAACATGCCTCTCAGCAGATAGCTTGGGGTGTCTACTTTCCAAAATGGGGTCATTTGTTTTGTTTTTTTGCTATCTGGGAATTTCATGGCCTCCGAAACCTGGATAGGTAGTATGGGGTGAAGGCATAAATTTTCGCCCTTAGAAATCCTGAAGGAGGTGATTGGTTTTCGGGGTCCCGTACACAGATAGACTCACAAAAAGTCTCAAACATGGGGTATCCCCGTCCTCAGGAGAAGCAGCAGAATGTATTTTGGGATGTAATTCTACATATACATGTGACATTTCAATCATTTATGACAAACAAATAATATATTCCATGGACTCAACATGCCTCTCAGTCAATAGCTTGGGGTGTCTACTTTCCAAAATGGTGTCATTTGGGGGGTTTTTAACTTGTCTGGCATTTCATGCCCAACATCACCCACTCTTCTAACCACTTGAACCACCAAGTCTTTTCTGACACTTTTTATTTACTTGAAAAAATCAATTTTTTCTTCCTAGAAAATGACTTTGAACCCCCAAACATTATATATTTTTTTAAAGCAGAGGCCCTACAGATTTAAATAGTGGGTGTTACTATTTTTCCCAAATGTTTGGTGAAATAAAAAAGTTGATCTCATGCCGAGTGCATAGACACCAAACATGACATTCTTTAAAAATGACGCACACCCGCGAAGCGGTGACAAACTATATACATTTTTAAAAGCCTTTACAGGTTACCACTTTAGATCTGCAGAGGAGGTCTACTGCTAGAATTACTGCCCTCGATCTGACGTTCGTGGTGATACCTCACATGCATGGTGAAATTGTTGTTTACATACGACACGAGACTGACGCTTGCGTCCACCTTTGCGCACGTGCACGAGGGGGGGGGCAGGGGTGCAATTTTTTTTTTTTATTATTATTCATTTTGCTTTTTATTTTATTTTTACCCTGTCCCTTTCATCTTTTTCTTTTTTTTAATCATTTTTATTTTTATCACAGGGATTTTAAATATCCCCTATGATAAAAATAGTTATTGTCGCATATATTTTTTTTTTAAATTTGGGGTCTACTAAACTCTAGATCTTTCCCCAGACCTAAAAGCATCTGACCACACCAAAATCGGTTTGATAAGATGCTTCCCCAATTTCCCAATGGCGCTGTTCATATCTGGCGAAACCGAAGTTACAAAATGCTCGTAGCCTCCGGTTTCTTAGGCCACGGAGATGATTGGAGCCATTCTAGTCTTCAATCAGCTCTATGGTAAGCTGGCAGAACCACCAGCTGCATTCTCACTTTCCCCGGTGGGGCAGGAGAGCCTGAGAAGACCAGCAACATACTAGTATGTCGCTGGTCCTTGTTGGGCATATATTGTAATGTTCTTTTTTTCATGACAAAAAAAGAATCAATCAGTGGGTATGCCCATCATTAGAAAACCTCCCTTCATCTTCCCCCTTCTAATGATGGGCATAGCCACTTTTTTAAAAAAAAAATATACCGGAGCATAGAGGCAATCCACCCCAAATTTCCACCCACTGCCCCTATGCTCCGGTATATTTGCTCTTTTTTTAACTGTGGTGGTGAAATCACCTCCAACAGCGCTGGAGTCGCTGCTTTATATATGGTGGGAGCAAACGCTATTGCTGTCACCCTAAATAAATCAGCGCTGCAGCTGGCATACCTGAAAATTAAATAAAGATTAATAAAAACAGTAACACATAAAAAAATAATTAAATGTTACATAAAAACATTGCATACCTGCAAAAAAAACCACTATAATAAACCACAACAAAACATTACAGACATGTACAAACAACAATAGAGAGAGCAACAGAAAGAGAATCGAGAGGAAATGGAGATAGAAAAACAAGAAAGGTACAACTTTTTTTGGTTTTTATTTTTTTTACATTTTTTTGGTTTTTATAACTTTTTTTTTTTTGGTACGCTTTTTTTTTTTTTAGAACAACGAACAATGAACAGTAAAGGTTAGAGTCTCCAAAAATGCGGTGACATCTTTGGAGCCCCTGTGAAAGTGTGTCCTATTTCTGGGTAGTGCTGTTCCCTACGCTAATGCTCAACTAATGAATGGTAGCGCTCGAAACAGTGACCGATACAGAGACCAGGCTGGTCCAAACAGGTGGGGCAATAATATCGGGTGTCATGCCTGTATACGTTTCGTCGGCAGACACGACATCTTTTTTGGGGGTATCGTTGGGTAGGGGTACCAGGGATGGCATGTGGATAATGCCGTCCATGCAGCCGGCTCACTGCATGAGGATTGGGAACATGGGGTGCAGAGCCATCTGGATACAGAAGGGCTCTGATGATCTCTTCCTGGAATTGCAGGAGAGGTCCAGTCCATCCTGACGCTTTCTGTAGCACAAAAGCGTTCAGCAAAGCCAATTGAAATAAGTAAACAGTACCAGCGTCTGGACTGGCAATTAAGTACGGCGCCAATAACTGGTCATTGAGGTCCACTCCTCCCATATTAAGGTTATATTGGTGGACACAGAGGGGTTTCTCCACAACACCAGTCGCCGTTCTAATTTGGGCAGCCATGTCTGCATGAAGGGAGGAAAGAAAGAAAACATTCTTTGTATCCCTCCACTTCATCACAAGCAAATACCACATCTCAAGCAGGCTCTCTTGCCCTGACTAAGTCAGGAATCTACCAGCCGTTGGGGGAAGCGATTAGGTCGCACGTAAGTGACTAAAAAGTGGCACGCTTGTGTAGTAATTGTCCATGTACAAATGGTACCCCTTTCCGAATAAGGGTGACACCAAGCTCCACACAATTTTGCCAGCAATCCCCATGTAGTCTGGGCATCCTTCCGGCTCTACGTGGCTATCTTGGCCCTCATAAACCATAAAACTACATGTATAGCCTGTGGCCCTGTCACAGAGCTTATACATCTTGACCCCGTATCTGGCACGTTTGTTGGGGACGTACTGTTTGAAAACAAGACAGCCATCAAATTTAATCAGGAACTCGTCCACGCACACAACTTGGTTGGGAATAAAATGTGCTGCTAATGTCTGGTTGAAGTGGTTTATGAGGGGCCGAATTTTGTAGAGCCGGTCAAATTCAGGGTCTCCATACGGACGATTGAGTTGATTGTCACTGAAGTGCATGAACCGCAGAATCTGCTCATATTGTGTCCTGGCCATGGAAGCAGAGTAGACATACATGTGATGAATTGAGTCAGTGGACCAATATAACCGCAATTCAGGTAGTTTATGTGTGCCCATGTTGAGGGTAAGGCCCAGAAAGGTCTTAAATTCGGAAACCGTAATTGGTTTCCAATTTCTGGCCAGTGACAGATGGGGATTAGCGGCGATGTATTGATCAGCATATAAATTGCTTTGGTCCACAATAGCTCTATAGAGATCTTCGGTGAAATACAGCGAAAAAAATCAATGGCCCTAAAATCAACTGTATTCACCTGAATTCCGGTTTGGGCAGTGAATGGGGGAAGTACGGGCGCTGCATCGGTGGTGGGTTTCCAATCAGGGTATGCAAGCGCGTCAGGAAGGGCACTATGGGCTCTGCGGGTCTGTGTTCTTCGTCTTCGTGGCTGCGGGGCATTACTTGTGCTAGCCACACAAATTTGAACTGCACTTATGGGACTCGCCATGTCACCAAGTGTTACTGCAGTGCTGGTTGCCAGGTCACCAGAAGGAGTAGCGGTGCTAGTACTGGCTCTCTGCTCCATACAAGAGCCCTGCGGCTCTTGCACCTCAGCGGCAGCTGAACGGGATCTGGTACGCCTGATCTTAGCAGGGACCACCCAGTCGTCAGAGTTATCTGTCATGGAGCCGCTGTCGAATACTAACTCAATTGGTGAGTCTGAATCTGACAGTGAGGCTTCCCCATCGCTCTCATCTGTCATACTCACAATCGCGTAGGCCTCATCACTAGTGTACCTCGGATTAGACATGGCCTCTAAATTTATAGGTACACTAGTGAGACTCACAGGCAAAAAAGTGCACCTGGTTGTCAGAGCCTGTGTCAAGTCACTGCCAAAATCACTGTCAGGGGGGGAATATATATATATTCTGATCAGATCGCAGATATTGATCTGATCAGATACTGCAATAGTATCTAACACCTATCTAATGTGCGTGTCAGAGTACCTAACTAACTGGCCCTGCCTGGGGTTTACACTGACCCTGACGCACGCTAAAACCTAACTGGGCTTACCGCCGGACGATCGGGGGTTACAACCTATAAAAGGTATATAAAATAATATACAGCGGGTAATCAGATGGGGAAAAAACTATCTAGCTAGCTAGTGTCACGGTGATCACAGGTGACAGGGGGCAATCAAGGGGTTAAAACATTTATTGGGGGGGCAAGGGGGGTATTTACACCTACCTAGGCCTACTAGTAACCTACCCTAACACTGATTTAGTGTCACAAGGGTCACGAGTACAGCGATCGGTAAAAATCAGATCGCTGCACTATATGACACTGTAACAGGGAGTGAAGGGGTTAACTGGGGGACGATCAGGGGGCAATCAAAGGGTTAAATGTGCCTATGTGAACTGGTGTCAGTGTGCTGTTGGTGCAAATCACATTTTTAGATGTCTCTCTCTCCTCTCTGCAATGGAAAAGAAAGCAGAGAGGGGAGATGACATCACTTCCCCTGCCTGTGTTTACATTTCACAGGAAGGGGAAGGAATCCCATTCGCCAGACGATCAACAGGAATAGACCAAAATCCATTGGTCAATTCCTGTTGACTGAACGGTCCTGCAACGAATGGGACCGCCGCGACCGCGCTGGGGGAGCGCGTATGCGCCCCCTAGCTGTGCCCGCGATTGCTATTTACAGCGATTTGTGGTATGCGTCCACACTGCCGCAGTAAATATACTGCGCGCGGTGTGGAACTGGTTAACATATGATCTTTAGGGGTAATTAACCGTAGCCAAAGAGGGTTAACTCTCCACTCTCTGTCCACTCGTCGCTTACCCACCCTAAGTGTGAGGACCATGGGGGCAGGGGAGGGCTGGGCTGGGGGGCAGGGTGCAATTGCCCCCCAGGCCACCCTAACTTACATTCAATATGACCGATGACTTTTTTCTTCTTGTGGAGGAAGTAGGGGCCAGGGGCGCAGCCACCAACTAACTGCAGGCAAAAGAGGGGGCCCAGGGCCAGCCCTACCATGGATCCCGCTGGGCCCATTGGGCTGCCTGGGGGGGGGGGGCACCACCAGATTACACAGAGCGGGGATCTCCCGCTTACAAAGTCCTACCTCCTGGACCAGCTTCTATAATAGACAGCACACTGGTGATGTCTAGCATAGGAGACAGTCCAGGAGGCGTGACTTCATATGACAGCGGCTGAGCCAGGTAAGCGGGAGATTCTCGCTCTGTGTAATTCAGCGGCTCTCCTCTCTCTGCATTGCAGGCTGCATTGAATGGGCACTGGTGAGGCTGCATTGATGGGCACTGATCAGGCTGCACTGATCAGACAGTGCTGATGGGTACTGGCGAGGCAGCATTGATGGGCAATAATCAGGTTGCATTGATGGGCACTGATCAGGCTGCAATGATTGGCGCTGATCAGGCTGTGCTGATGGGCACTGGCGAGGCTGCATTGATGGGCACTGATCAGGTTGCATTTGATAGGCACTGGTGAGGCTGCACTGATGGGCACTGGTGCGGCTGCATTGATGGGCCCTGATCAGGCTGCATTGATGGACACTGGTGAGGCTGCATTGATGGACACTGGTGAGGCTGCATTGATGGGCACTGTTGAGGCTGAGCTGATAGGCACTGATGAGGCTGCATTGGCGGGCACTGATGAGGCTGCATTGATGGGCACTGGTGAGGCTGCATTGATGGGCACCAGTGAGGTTGCATTGATGGGCACTGATCAGGCTGCATTGATGGACACTGGTGAGGCTGCATTGGTGGGCACTGATGAAGCTGAGCTGATAGGCACTGATGAGGCTGCATTGATGGGCACTGGTGAGGCTGCATTGACAGGCACTGGTGAGGTTGCATTGATGGGCACTGGTGAGGCTGCATTGATGGGCACTGGTGAGGTTGCATTGAAGGAGCACTGATTAGGCTGCATTGATGGACACTGGTGAGGCTGCATTGATGGGCACAGATGACGCTGAGCTGATAAGCACTGATGAGGCTGCATTGACAGGCACTGATGAGGCTGCATTGATGGGCACTGGTGAGGCTGCATTGATGGGCACTGGTGAGGTTGCATTGATGGGCACTGGTGAGGCTGCATTGATGGGCACTGGTGAGGTTGTATTGATGGGCACTGATCAGGCTGCATTGATGGGCACTGGTGAGGCTGCATTGATGGGCCCTGGTGAGGCTGCATTGGCGGGCACTGATGAGCTGCATTGATGCATTATTTTTGTTAATCCTCCTTTGTTGCTATTAACATTAAATTATGTTACCACATTGTATCATATTTGTCTTGCTTCATAACATCAATATTCGTTCTAAAACCAGGTGGGCATGGATGGTGAGCTGATTCGGAGGTCCAATGGGCCACTTGACTGGATTTGCCCTCCAGGATTAAGGCTGCCAGCCCTCCCCTGCATGGGGGAATGGTCTGACAACCCCCTTCCTTCATACCTAATATCTGTGACTAATGGCAGGAGGGTGTCATTACCCACCGCCATATCAATCAGAGAAAGTGAGGAATGTACACTTGAGCGGCACGAAAAGGTTCGCCCTTCAGGGTAGCATTCCCTCCAGATGTCCCTCAAGCCGAATTCTCTAAATGTCCAGTATATTGATGTGTACCAAGTCTGACATTGCCTTTTCCCTGAAGGGAACCTGTCAACCTGTAAATTCATCACCATATTAAAATCACCCATTATCAATACAAGGACCCCTGGTTTATCAACCATGAATTCCATTATTTGTTTTATAACTGCTAATTTAAAAGGAGGAGGGATATACACAGCTACAAGTATTAAAGGGATATCTGACAGTTTACAGTGAATGAATATATATCTGCCCTCCTCATCTACTTTTATCTGTCTACACTCAAACAAGACTGAGGAATGTATTAATATGCTAGTGCCCCTTGAGTATGAAGTATACACAGAGTGGTACTGACGGGAAAAACCCTTGTACTTTAGACGGGACAGAGTGTCCCTAGTCAGGTGTGTTTCCTGCAAGCACAACAACGTGATCCCAAGAGTGAAGACTGTTTTATTGCAGTATAGAGGAATTAGTGTGGCCACCCCCCCGTGAGCTAACTCGAAGTTCCCGAAGCTGGAAGGATTATAGAATTTCCTTAACTGGAAACAGAAAGGAGTGGTCAGATTGGCACAGTTATACACGGCAGGTGCCCTGAAGTCTTCAGGAACTGAGTGAGGAGTTTGGTTTCTCAAACAGAAATTTCTATCAATACCTACAGCTAAGACACGCAATAACGGCACCATTTAAGAAGGAAAATATAGTATGGTGTAGCATGCCTTTGCTAACAAAATTAGTAAATGCTACATCCTCAAAAGGTCAAATCTCAGAGCTGTATCAGACCATATTGTTGAAAGTCCTAGGAAAAGATTCAAGACTACAGAGTTAAATGAAGTGGGAAGAGGATGTGGGCGAATTGACAGAATCACAATGGAGTAATATCATAGCATCAATGGACCAGCTATCCCTCTCACTTTCCCAAAGACTCACACAGTTATATAAAGTCTATCGGGCATTTTGTACCCCGAAGAGGCTGTTACTGTTTGGGAGACGACGGGATGCATCTTGCCCGAGGTGTTGCAGGGCAATGGGGCATCTGATTTACATGCTCTGGAGGTGCCCCAAGCTCCATAGATACTGGGAAGCGGTGTTATTTAAAATAAACCAGGTTTTTGGAATGAAGCTTAGCCTAAACCTGGTGCTGTGTATCCTGGGGTACATGGACCAGAAATTGGGACCCAAGAGTATTAGAATGGCAATTATGATGTGCATACATCAGGCCAGAAAGGCGATTACATGGAGGTGGCTTGATACTAAGCCCCCATGATTAATGGAATGACAGAGAAGAGTCAATAGTACAATAGTAAGAGAAAAAATGGCCTACTTATGCAGAGGAGATTTGAAAGGATTTGGGGAAATTGATAGCAACCCCAGGGATTATGCCCATGGAGGTGCCTGATGGAAGAGAATCATTTTCTCTCTTTTTCCTCAATGTCTCCCTGTGCTTGCTTTTCTCTTTTCCCCTTTCCTTGTGGTTTGGGTTTGTGTCTTTTGCTTCTCTCGCTTTCCCTCCCACTAATATCTCGATTTCATAGTTGTTGGGGGTGGTGGGGGTGTGGGGGAGGATGGGCTTGGGGAGGGGGAAAATATGTGTATTGCAAATATTATCTTTTCTTGTTTTGATATATGCATTATATGGTTATTTATTGGAAAATCTTAAATAAAATGGAATTTAAAAAAGTTTTTTTGCCTTAAAACATTTTATGCATTAAAGTGGATGTAAACCCACCACCCACCCAGTATAAACTAATGGCACAGTAATAATGTATATATACATGCAAGCCTCCTGCATGTATCCCTACCTTGCAAATGTCATCCCCTTCAGCAGTAGCAGCCCGACAAAACTCTGGAATCAGTGGGTAGGTCCTCTTTCAAAGCTCAAGAAAGTCACCACATGACTTAAGCATGCCCAATCATGCTGAGGTGTGGAGCAGTCAATCCCGGGAGAGCTGGAGAAAAAAGGAGGGGGAAGGATGTGAATCTCTGTATGCTCATGCATGAGATAAGGAAATGAGCTGTCAGTCACAACATAGGGGAGGAAACAGTTACATATTTCTGCATGTGTCTGTTTTTTTCCTACTGAAAAAAGATAAGAGCATTGCCCAGAGCTGGATTAACTCTTCGTGGCAAGACTGGGCATCCATGGCATGACATTTTATACTCTACTAGGCAGAATTGTTAATTACATTTTTTTTTTCGGGTTTACATCCACTTTAACCACTTCAATACCGGGCACTTAGAACACTTCCCACCCAGACCAATTTTCAGGTTTCAGTGCTGTTGCTCTTTGAATGACAATTGCGCGGTCGTGCGACGCTGTACCCAAACAAAATTTTTGTTATTTTGTTAGCACAAATAGAGCTTTCTTTTGGTAGTATTTGATCACCCCTACGGTTTTTATTTTTTGCGCTACAAATAAAAAAAAAGAAAATTTTGAAAAAAAAAAATTTTTTTTCTTTGTTTCTCTCACAAAACTTTGTATAAGTACATTTTCTCCATCACTGACGGGCACTGATGTGGCTACACTGATGAGGCTAGACTGACAGGCACTGATGAGGCAGTACAGATTGGCACTGATAAGTTTTGCACTGATGATGGGGCACATATATGCGGCACTGATAAGCAACACTGACGGGCGCTGATATGCGGCACTGATAGGCATTCATAGGCGGCACTGATAGGTGAATCAAAAATTATATATGTTCCGCGCAAACGGATGATTTTTTCTCTAAGAGCTGCTGCTTCCACCGAACTCCACAGATGTGTAGTTATATAATATGGTAAAATTAAGGTGGGTATGGCGCTGCTCTACTAATATGAGATAATCCAATTTAATGATTTTATAATCAATTCATATAATTTCCAGGTTGCTGGTAAGTACTGGGTTAAAAAACACTTAAGAATAAAATCCACACAAGAGGATTTTTGTGCTGAACTGCAATGCTCAAACTAATATATGCAAATAAAATCATAAAATTATAAAAATGTTTAGCGTATATAAGCAGTGTAGGTGGGTTAAAAAGGATATTTGTGCATGTAAAATAATGTGTATAAAAAATCAATCTTTTCGTTGCAATGGTGATAGAATTCATAAATGTAAAAATGAAAAAATGAAACAATTCATAAATGTAAAAATGATGATATGAGAAATATATGAAATTAATACAAAATATACTTAATACTTAACTTAATAATAATATGGACAATGAAAGTTCATGATTACATGAATTATGGTAAATTCATATATAACCATTAAAACAGTGTATCATTATGTGCAAAAAATCCCATAAAGTGCAGTAACTCAATGTTAATAGACTCCCTCCAGAGGTGGTTTTGGCCAGCACGGTTGATTGCTTTAAAAAAGGCCTGGATTCTTTCCTTAATGTAAATAATATAACTGGGTACTAACATTTTTAGGTAAAGTTGATCCAGGGTGAATCCGATTGCCTCTCGGGTAATCAGGAAGGAATTTTTTCCCCCGTTATAGCAAATTGGATCATGGTTTGCTGGGGTTTTTTGCCTTCCTCTGGATCAACTGTGGGTGAAGAATTGTATATGGGATTATTTGGTTGTATATATATATATATATATATATAAATGTTTTTGTTTTTTTTTTGGTTGAACTGGATGGACTTAGTCAGGTTTTTTCAACCTGACTAACTATGTAACTATGTAATCAGGTCTCCGAAACGGAAGATATCTCAAAATGCTAGGCAATATCCAATCAATATTAAAAATAAAGGGCAAACGTGCTAAACTGTTGGTGAAACCAATTTTTCAAAACTCTTTCGAATGTGCAAACAGTCTATAAAGTGCTTCACTCAGCACAAATGATCTTCATTCAACACAAATGAGAGGTGACAATCTTCCCAAATGGTGCATAAAACGGAAAATTGTATACTTACCTGATGGTAATTTTTCTTTCCTGATGCAAAGCACGACAGCATATACGCATGGGCTGGCTCCGCCCCCACGCCCAGTTCCAGGATCCAGTTACTTGTTGGGTAGCCATGCCAAGGAAGAACAAGTTTAGAGTGGCAATGGTTTGTAAGTGTAAGTCGCTCTGAAAGCGCAACAATGGGAGCTTCGGCTATGCGTTTCCTAGATTTCCTAGAAACTTCCGGTCAAACACCGTAAGATACAAGCCGTTGGAGGTCGAAACCAAATGGCAGTCCAAGTCGTCCTCTACAGCAAAGAAGGCTATCAGGATATCAACCTGAAATTAACCGCGATGGCTTCCCTGAGGGGGAAGTAGTAGAACCACCAACCCCCAATGGGGGCTGCCGATCAGCAAATGGGTATATCCATCTCGGTCTCCAGGCTCCTTATCAGGGTCCACATTCATCCAGTAGCGAGAAGGATAATAGTGGCCTGCAGGCCAGGATATCCTCAGGTACAGTGCGGAGTCAGGGTCCTCTTAGTCACCTTCCTGAAGTCTAAAACCTCACACAGGACACAGACATACTCTAAACTTCAGGTATACTAGAACATAGAAGACCTTGCAGAATGAAAGATGGAATCCTCTGTTCCCCAGTGGAAAGATCAAATCAGATGCAAGTAACCCTAGACGGGGAATTAAGCAGCAGGTAGGCTCAAACGTGTCCTCTCTCTTTGGCATACAGTAACCTTTGCATATCTTGGTAACCAATCCGAGACCTGGGCAGACCCTTCCCTTGGGTCTTCCAAATAGTGAGGGACATGTTGTCTTACTCTCCATTTCATCTGGAAAGGATTTCCTTAGGGTGGCCAGTAACTCAGAAGCAGTAGTCCGTATGGCTAGAGGAAAGGTCTCAGATATCCAAGTGTCAAGAGTAATCGACCTTGTTGCTACCATTTTCAGGCAGAAGGGGCACTTGTCTCCTCACCAGCACTACACGGTGGTCGGCGTCTTTTCAGAGGGATTAGACATCATCCGTCCTGCCTATCCAAACAAGTGTCCGAATTACCACAAGATTGGAAATGAGTTTGAGGTCGAACTGATACATAGAAGTGGCCCTTCTATAAAGGATCAAACAAGGGGCTCTTCAGGCCTAACAGCAACAGTGGGGGACAGTAGCTGTCCAGTAAAACATTTGTACTGTGCGGATCAAGTTGTTCAAGAGGGCTAGATGGTTAGGACAAATCCATCAATTTGAGTACAGAAACTGCTTACTAGGCAGATGGTTCATCCATGGACAGAACTCAAGGGAGTACCTCCAGAATTAAAAGATAACCGCGACATAGTCTGCATCTAACACATGTAGGACAATTTTAAAGTGGTCCCAACTAGTGTTGAGCGAACCCGAACTGTAACGTTCGGGTCCCTACCGAACTTTCGGGTGTCCGTGGCACGGACCCGGACCTGGACATTTCAAAAATCGTTCGGGTTCGGTCCGGGGTTCTGCTATTTTACTCCACGTGTTGAGAAGCT
>BLSH010388292.1:605800-630025 GCA_018402905.1 Glandirana rugosa | reverse complement strand
GCCCCCCCCCCCCCCACAGAGCTGCTGTCTTCCCCCCTCCTGTAGAAGATGAGTCATGATGGAGAGATGGGAACGGGTCGGTAAATTTGTCATTTACCGGCTCCTTCGTCTTCTGAATGGACAGAGTCAGTGATTGGTACCAATTGGTTCATTCATAGCTGAAGCATAGTAAACTGTTTTTACTATACTTCCGTTTCTGAATGAATGGGAGGCTCGGTGCACAGCTATTCCTGTCCATTCATTCTGTGCAGCTGAGGCTACAGAGATGGAGATTGAGGGCTGAGGTTCCTTAGACCCCGGATATCTCATCAAAGCCTCCCAACCGAGCTCCTGAAAAATGGTAAAAAAATTGTAAAAAATAAAATTGTAAAAAAAATAAAATGAAATGGTAAAAAATAATAAAATTAAAACCAGTGAGGGAACTATCAGGGTTGCAAAGGTTGCAATTGTGACCAGGCCCTGGCATTTCACCACCATGGGAAGGCCAAAGATGGCAGAAAGGGGGCCCGCTGCAGAACTTGTGAAAGGGCCCCGCTGCGATACCATAATAAAGGGAGTAAAGGGCCCCAGGATCAGTGGGAAGAGGGAAGGACCATGGCCAGGGGTCAGGGGGTCCTTCATAATTTCTTGCACCGAGGCCCTGAAGGTTCTAGTTACACCTCTGGCAGCTGCTGTCATTTTTTGTATTATTAAACCCAATATGGCAACCTGGAGGCATTCCGTATATGTAGGTGTACAAAAAGCCTCCAAACATGTCATTTCCTGTTTGTGTGATTGGCTCACTGATTTTCTCTGAAGTCTGCACTAAGATACAAGTCAGATTTTAGGCATCCTCTGCAATAGGAATGTCAGGTATCGGAGATACTCCCCAAGGGTTATATACTTGTATATGAATGTAGACACTGCATATTTTCTCATTAGAACACTGAGAGTGCACCAGGAGGTTATAATGAACTAGATGCTCCTATTCAGAATCAGCATCCAAAGAACATGGTGAAACAAACAGATATTTCTACTGAGCAACAAAATGTTAGTATCTGTTACAAATTTTACTAAAGTCCCTCCAATATACATTGGTTACCCAGTGGAGATTGTTTTTCTCAACATAGAGTTATTCTTTAACCGCTTAACCACTTCAGCCCCGGAAGGATTTCCCAGTTTAGGACCAGAGCACTTTCTGCGATTCGGCACTGCGTCACTTTAACTGACAATTGCGTGGTCGTGCGACGTTGTACCCAAACAAAATTTGCGCCCTTTGTTTCCCACAAATGGAGCTTTCTTTTGGTGGTATTTGATCGCCTCTGCGTCATTTCTGATCACCGCTATAAACAAAAGAAGAGCGACAATTTTGAAAACAAAAAACAATATTTCTTACTTTTTGCTAAAATACAAATCCACAAAAAAAAAAAAAATGTTTTCATTGGTTTTTGGCCGATTTATACTCTTCCTCATATTTTTGGTAAAAAAACCCTGCATTCGGCATTAATTGATCGAGTCCACCCCACCCGCTCCCTGGACCCCGGAATACAGTGAGCGTGCGAGTGCACCTCCAGCGGCGCGCGCACGCTCACAATACTCGTTATCGCGGCCGCCGTCAGGTGACGGCGTTTCGCAATAATGAACCACTTTGCTGCCGTCAAGCCACGGTGGGCCGTCGGCAAGTGGTTAAAGGCCAAGACATTTTACTGCTATATGGTGGCTCTCCTGTGCATAATCATGTATATATAAGGTGATGTCGGGCCGCTCTTGCTGTGATTATTAACAGCAGAAGAAGATCTGTGGGTTTCGGGCACTGAATGTTCGCCGGCACCCGCTGATCGTCAGGGATCTGCTTATGTAAACAAGGCAGATCTCAGTTCTGACCGTAGGGAAGAGATGGATTCTGTGATCCTGCAAAGCAGGGAACAAAATCAATCTCTTCCCTTAGTAAAAGCACCTAACACAGTACACAAAAACTTCAAAGAACAATGGGGTGGCCCCTGGAAGTCACACATCTAGGTGTCTAGGAGTGGTAAGTAGAGTGGCAACCTCAGCCTGGACTCCAACCAGGCCACGCCCCCAACATATTTCACTCCGCCCCCCGGAGCTTAGTCATGGGGACAGTGCACAAAAACACTGGCTAGGAACACAGTTAACCCTTTGATCACCCTAGATGTTTAACCCCTTTCCTACCAGTGTCATTAGTAGAGTGACAGTGCATATTTTTGTTTTCAATATTTTTATTAGAGTAAACAACAAAGAAGAAGAGATCACAATTTATAGCATCATTAAATTACATGGCTTAGGACATGGGTACATGAGGTATTGAGTTAAAGGATGCAAAACGAAAAGTGGAACAACTTCCAAGACCCTAGAATGGAGGATATCCCCCTGAAGGGACTCCCCGTATGTTATGCTTTCGGGGTTTCCTTAGCCCCCCTCGCCCCCCTATTGGGAACAAGCTGTGGCTAGAGGGATCAGGCCACCCCTACGGTTGCATCAACATAGCTAGGGATTTAAACAGACAACAAAACGGAACGTTCCTTATGCCTTAAATTCTTGGTTAAATGAGTGTAAGCGTGACCCATGAAGAGTTGGTTACGTCAGTCTCTCTAACCACCCAAATTGATCTTGGGGGAAAGAGTGCTGTGTTCGGACAATAGAGAATAAAAGAAAAAGAACAGGAGAAGAAAAGAAAAAGGGGAATAGGGGGTCAATCAGGGAGATCAATGTCGTGTAGGACTCGGATAGGGGGCTCCAGGTGTAAGTGAAACGCCTATGTATGTAGCCCAGGGTTCCCACACCAATTCAAATCTTGTGTTGGAATCTGCTATAATACTAGTTAATTTTTCTTGCTCCATTATCCAGGAGATTTTTCTTCGGGCAGCTTCCAAGGAGACTTTAGGTTTTTTCCAGGCTTTTGCTATTGTTATTTTGGCTCCTAATAGGAGGAAATGAATTAAAGATCGGGAGTGTTTTGGAAGCTTAGGGATGTTGGCATTCAGAAGGGCTATCGAGGGAGACCTGGGGATTTGATGAGAAGTGACCTTATAGATGAGGTTGAAAATCTTCCTCCAGAAGGACCTCACCCTTGGACAGCTCCACCAAATGTGGAGTGGATCACCCACCATATGGCAATTCCTAAAGCACAGAGGGTTTGCTGATGGGTAGAAGCTGGCAATTTTAGAGGGGGTGAGGTACCATCTGGTTAGGACCTTCAAATTTGCTTCAATTAGGGCTACACTGAGGATACCTTTATAGGCTCTATGGCAGTAAGAGTGCCATCTATCTAAATTCCAGTTAAGTTGGAGGTCTTCCTCCCAGGCCTTCATATAGCTAGTCTTAAGGGTAGATGCAGAGAGAGACTGATATATTATCGAGATGCCTCCCTTTTGTTCTTTGGCTTCGTCACACCACTGTTCGTACGGAGTTATTAAGGGGGGGGATGGTTTGTTATGCCATCTCGAGAGCAAAAAATGATGAATTTGTTGGAAGCGAAAGCGTTCCGAGTTTGGCATGTCAAGCTTGGCAAAGCAGTGATTCAATGTGAATGGGCCTAGAGGGGTAAAAAAATGTCCGATCTGATACATTCCCTTGTTCAGCCACCATTTGAACGCATGAATGTCCATTCCCGGGGGGAAGTCTTGGTTATGATATATAAGCTCCAAAGGTTTGATTTCAGATATTAGGGATGTGCATGTTCTCAGGGAATCCCAGATGGCGATGGATTGAGAGAGAGAGGGGGACAGAATGGGGGGCCTGTTTTTGGGGGGCAACCAAAGCAGGTGATCAATAGTGAAGGACGGGACCACTTGCCTTTCAATTAGAACCCAGTCCGGTTTTTCAAATTTAGTGTAGATTATAGAAAGTTGGGCCAGTCTGGCTGCCTGGTAGTAACCTTGTAGCCTTGGAAGTCCGAGGCCACCTCTAGATTTGTGGAGGTATAGTGTGCTTTGGGGGACTCTGTGGCCCTTTCCCTGCCATACAAATTTGATAATTGTCTGTTGGAATTTTCGTAAGTGGTCTCGCTTTATCCCGATTGGTAGGGATCTGAAAAGATATAGAAGCTTCGGTAGAAGGGTCATTTTGATAGAATTAATCCTACCTATTAGGGAGAGGCCTGTGGAAGACCAACGTTGTAGATCCGCCTCAAGTTTTCTATAGATGGGGGGATAATTTAGATCATAGAGGAAGTCAGTTCTGTGGGTTAGGTTGATCCCTAGATATTTAATGTGTGTTTCGTTCCATTGAAAATTGAAGGAACTCTTAAGCTGTGTAACCAAGTCTGGTTCCAAAGAAATATTGAGGGCTTGTGATTTGGCGAGATTTATTTTTAGACCAGAACAGGCTTCAAAATCATCTAGGAGTTTAAAAAGGTTGGGAAGGGTGGTTAAAGGGGAGGTGATGAAGAGGAGGAAGTCGTCCGCAAATAGGCCGCATTTATGGGGAAGGACAGTGCATATTTTTACCACTGATCACTGTAATAATGTCACTGGCTCCTGCAAAGCATCAGTTAGTGTCAGATTGTCTGCCGCAATATCTCAGTCCCGCTATAAGTCGCTGATCGCCGCCATTACTAGTATAAAAAAATAAATAAATAAAAATTCCATAAATATAGCCCATAGTTTGTAGATGCTAACATGTTTGCACAAACCAATCAATATACGTTGGGATTTTTTTTTTTTTTTACCAAAAACATGAAGCAGAATACATATTGGCTTAAATTTATGAAGAAATTAGATTTTTAATTTTTTTTTTATTGGATGTTTTTATAGCAGAAAGTAAAAAATGTTTTTTTTTTCAAAATTATCAGATTTTTTTTGTTTATTTAAAAAAAAAAAAAAACGCAGTGGTGATTAAATATCATCAAAAGAAAGCCCTGTTTGTGAGAAGAAAATTCCATACATTTTATTTGGGTACAGCGTCACATGACCACGCCATTGTCGCTTAACCACTTGCCGACCGCCAACCGCAGGTTGAAGGCGACAGAGTGGTTCGATATCGCAAATCGCCGTCATGTGACGGCGGCTGCGAGATCGCTCACTGTGTTCAGGGAGGGCCAGGGAGTGGGTGCGGCGGCTTCAATTGCCGCCGGCTACCCGCGATGCCCCTCCCGGAGTGAAAGAACGGAGGTCCGTGTAAGTAAACACGGACCTCCGTTCTGTGAAGGGGGAAGGGCTGTGATCACTTCCCTTCCCCTGCTAGGGCAGCCCCCATACAGTTAGAACACGCCCAGGGAACACAGTTAACCCTTAGAGCGCCCCCTGCAGGTTAACCCCTTCACTGCCAATGGCATTTACACAGTAATCAGTGCATTTTTATAGCAGTGATCGCTGTATAAATGCCAATGGTCCCAAAAAAGTGTCAAAATGTTCCGACATGTCCGCCGCAATATCGCAGTACCGCTAAAAATCGCAGATTGCCGCCATTACTAGTAAAAAATAAAATTAAAAAAAACCCAAAAATGAATTCTCATCATCCGTAAACGCGGCCACTTTTGCGCAAACCAATCAATAAACACCGATTGCGATTTTTTTTATCGCAAATATGTGGAAGAATATAAATCGGCCAAAAACGGTGAAAAAAAACCTTTTTTTGTATTTTTTTTGTTCGGATTTGTATTTTAGCAAAAAGTAAGAAATTTGGGGTTTTTTTTGCAAAATTGTCTTCTTTTGTTTATAGCGGCGATCAGAAACGACGCAGCGATGATCAAATACCACCAAAAGAAAGCTCTGTTTGTGGGAAAAAAAGGACGCAAATTTCGTTTGGGTACAACATCGCACGACCGTGCAATTGTCAGTTAAAGCGACGCAGCGCCGAATCGCAAAAAGGGCTCCGGTCCTAAAGTGGGAAATCCTTCCGGGGCTGAAGTGGTTAAAGCAACGCAGTGCTGTATTGCAAGAAATGGCCTGGTCAGGAAGGGGGGTAAATCTTCCAGAGGTCAAGTGGTTAAAGCAGAACTCCAGCCAAAAGAACACAAATTCACTAAGTTATGTATTTATTTCATAAATTCCCACCCTAGTGGAATTATTCAGGTAACTGTATGGGGTCATTAACTGCAATGATAGTATTCAGTATAAAAATACCACTGCAGAATGAATGATGTTGTCACCCTATTAAAGGTGGATGAAAAATAAAGGATCTACTGATGGGATCTACAGGTGACAATATATGGTACGGGGGGGGGGGGTCTGAAAAAGAAAAACTCTTGTGTTAATCATAGGTGTGCACATCCTATTGCATTAAGGTGTGCACCACAAGATATGAGTGTCAGTAGTTTATTTTTATTTTTACAATATTATATGTAATTGTTTTTTTTTTTTTGCAATTTTTTTAGGAGCCCTACTGGGGGGCTTTGGTGAATATCAGGGGTCTAACCAAACCCCTGATGTCTAACTGTCTAAGACAGAGAAAGAGACTGAGGACAGAGATTCCCCAGTCCCTTTCTCTGAACCAAAGATGGAGCGCTATTCCTTCCACTGACGCCAGTGATGGGGCACTGTTCCTCCCACTGACACCAACAATGGGGCACTATTATTCCAAATGACACCAACAATGCGGCACTATTCCCCCCACTGACACCAAGGATTGGGCACCATTCGTCCCAGTAACATCAATTCCTCCCACTGACACCAACGATGGGGCACTAATGCCAATGATGGAGCACTATTCCTCCTACTGACACCAACAATGTGGCACTATTACTTCAAATGATACCAACAAT
Source organism: Glandirana rugosa (assembly GCA_018402905.1). Lineage (NCBI taxonomy): Eukaryota > Metazoa > Chordata > Amphibia > Anura > Ranidae > Glandirana > Glandirana rugosa. Next base: position 623,322 of record BLSH010388292.1, on the reverse strand, counting down.
AGGGCACTATTCCTCCCACTTATACAAGGCACTATTCCTCCCACTGACACCAATGATGGGGCACTATTCCTTCCACTGACACCAATGATGGGACACTATTTCTTTCACTGACACCAATAATTGGGCACTATTCCTCCCACTGATACCAATAATTGGGCACTATTCCTCCCACTGATACAAATGATGGGGCACTATTCCCCCCACTGATACTAATGATGGGGCACTATTCCTTGCACTGACAACAGTGATGGGACACTCATCCTCCCTCCAATACCAATGATGTGGCACTATTCTTCCTCCTACTGGCTTAATGTACTTCTATTGGTAACCAAGCTAGGCATTATTTATTCCCAATGATGCTGGGGCATTTTTTTACTCCCAAGGGCCACAGTCCGGCCCCCTTAACGTCTGAAGGACAGTAAACTGGCTCTTTGTTTAGAAAGTTTGGGGACCCCTGCCTTAAAGCATACCTATGGGAAAACAGCTGTGTGTCAGTAGCATTGACACAGCAGTCCCCCATAAAGTTTTATCACCTGTTAATCCCGCCAGTAGATTTGTTATTTTTCCACTTCCTTTCACAGGGTGACAACACTGATGGTTCTGCAGTTAAATCACTTAGCAGTGTTGTCACCCTGTGGTCAGGTTTTTCTTAGATAGACACATAAGAGACAAATTAAAGCCCAACTGCAGCTAACAATTCCTAGTGAGTTACAATAATATCCTATCTATAAGGCTGGGAAATAAAATATTTTTGCTTATTGGAAAAATGACAATCTAAAGGACTACAACTCCAAGCAGGTCTTTGCAAGCTATGATGTCCATGATATGTCTTCTCTTTATGTCAGCTATGCTCACAGGAAGCTGGATCTCTATCTAGTTGGAGGGAGGGAGGTCGTGATATTACCATACAACAATGAGATATTAATGTAATGAAGAATTATAAGATTGCTTTGATTTGCATTTGATGTTCCGCCGAGTAATTCTGCCGCCCACGGCACACTCGCCTTATCTATGGTGGATGAGTCACTTTCCTCTGTGGCCCCCTTAGACACAGCCGAAAGCATTGGACTGCCACTGTGACCAGGCTGTCATTGAACTCCACTTAGAGATCCAGGGTGTGGGAGTAGATAACAGCTCACAGGCTCTATGATAAACTTCTGAGGACCGGATAACTCAACCGATTTGTAGTTCCATCAGCTTCCACATTGCATAATACTCACCAATGTTTTTTTTTTTAACTGTATTAACCCTCATGCTGACCAAGTGGTCATTTGATTGAGAGATTTTCGTATCCGTTTTGTGTAACGCTCCAAAGCAATGGAGGACATAAAATAACAGGATCACCGAGTGGAAATAAAGGGAAAAAAGCCAGAAAAATTATACAGCCACCACCTCTAAGGCTGGTATGATGCAGCATATCATGTAGTTACATAGTCATTATGAATGAAAAAGTTAGAAGTCCATCAAATTCAACTAATATATACATTTTTGTTTTGGAGTTTAGATACAACCAATAAATGGAACCAAAAGAAACATTTTTGTTCTTAGGGTTAGGTACAACCAACCAATAGAACCAATACAAACAATAGACCAGTAGAATCATTTTTGTTTTTGGGTTTAGATACAACCAATCAATGGAAACAATAGAAAGATTTTTGCTCTTAGGTTTACAAACAATCAACCAATAGAAACATTTTTTCTTGGGTTTGAAAAAAAAAACTTCTAAAATCAATGGAAACATTTTTGTTCTTGGGCTTAGATACAACCAACCAATAGAAACAATAGAAAGATTGTTGCTCTTAGGTTTAGAAACAACCAACCAATGGAAACATTTTTGTTCTTGGGCTTAGATACAACCAACCAATAGAACCAATAGAAACATTTTTGTTCTTGGATTTAGATACAACCAACAACTGGAACGAAGAAAAATGTTTTCGTTCCTGGGTTTAGATACAACCAACCAATAAACTAATAGAAACATTTTTGTTCTTGGGCTTAGATATTAACCAATAGATTTAGATACAACCAACAATTCAACCAACAGAAACATTTTTGTTTGTGGGTTTAGGTACAACCAACCAATAGAACCAATAGAAACATTTTTGCTCTTGGGTTTAGATACAACCAACCAATAGAAACATTTTTGTTCTCAAATTTAGATACAACCAACCAATTTAAACATTTTTGTTCTTGGACTTCGATACAACCAACCAATGAAACCATTAGAAACATTTTTATTCTTGGGTTTAGATACAACCAATCAATAGAAACATTTTTGTTCTTGGGCTTCAATACAACCAACCAATGGAACCAATAAACTCTGTTCATGGGTATAGTAACAACCAACCAAGAAGATTGCAGAAATAGTCAGTAGGACAGGCAGCCATATATCTTGAACAAAGTGAAGATTGAAAGCACTCGCAGTGGAACAAGTGGCCAAAGATCTTGAACAAACTGAAGATCGAAGGACGGGCAGCAGGACAAGTGATCATGGACAAAGTGAATTTTGGAGGAAAGCCAGCCATAGATGTTGAACAAAGTGAAGATCCTAGGAATGGGAAATGGGTCAATCAACTATAGATGTTGGACAAAGTGAAGATCCTAGGAATGGGAAATGGGACAATCAACTATAGATGTTGGACAAAGTGAATATTGGAGAAACAGTCATAGATCTTTAAAGGTGCAGGTGGAACAGGGGGACCAGGTGGTCAAAGATCTTGAACAAATTGATGGATGGTCAGCAGGACATGCGATCATAGATCTTGAACAAATTAAAGATCAGAGGAGCGAGCAGCAGGACAGGTCGTCATAGACATTGAACAAATTGAAGAGTGATGGACGGCAGCAGGACATATGTGATCAAAGATCTTGGACAAAGTTAAGATTGGACGAACGGGCAGCAGGACAAGCAGTCCTAGATCTTGAACTAAGTGGAGATCAGTGGAGCGGGCAAGGGGACAGATGGTCATAGATCTTGAACAAATTGAAGGTTGATAGATGGCCAGCAGGACATGCAATCAAAAATCTTGGACAAAGTTAAGATTGAAGGAGCAGGCAGCAGGACAAGTGGTGAAGATCAGAAGAGCAGGCAGTGGGACAGACAGTCAAAGATCTTGAAGAAAGTGAAGATCGGATGGAGTGGGAGAGGTGGTCACAGATCTTGAAATAAGTGAAGATTGGATGCAGTGGGATAGCTGGTCACAGATCTTGAATCAAGTATAGATCAAAGAAACAGGCAGTGGGATAGGTGGTGGCCCCAAATCTTTAACAAAGTGAAGATCAAAGAAACAGGCAGTGGGATAGGTGGTGGCCCCAAATCTTTAACAAAGTGAAGATCAAAGAAACAGGCAGTGGGATAGGTGGTGGCCACAGATCTTTAACAAAGTGAAGATCGAAGGAACGGGCAGTGGGACACCTGCCATAGTTGAACAGAATGAGAGTGTAGACAGGAAGTCAACAAAAATCCTTCCCAATGGATCACAGACAGAAATAAAAACCTGACAGGATTTTTACTCCCTCCCCCCACTCTAGAATGGTTGGGGTAGATTTATAATTTTCTCCTTGCTCTGTATATTAAAGAAAAAACTCTTTCCAGGTAAACATTTTATTTGTATTCCTTAGTAATTGTGGAGTGGAGTCCAGCATTGACCTTTTCCAGTACATTGACCTTTTCCAGCACAAAGTTCTCACCTTGGGGTTTTGCTCCTGCACAGCCAACATGGATTGATATTCCATGCATGCGCAGGCACGTTCCATGAAATCATACTAAAACCCTGTGCATGCACAGACATGCTGCAGGCCTCTGCCAGTCTATGGGACCTAACAGATTAAGTGTGTGTCTGTGCATGCGCAGGGAGGGTTAGTGTGATTTAGTGCCTGCATAAACATGCCAGGGGTCTCTGTCAGGTCCTATAGACCTGTGGCTTGTCTGTACATGTACGAGATATGAACAGATAACGCACAAAATGCATCATCTTTACCTAGGCAAGGATGGTGGATGTAAAAATTAGAAAGAATAAAAAAAAAAGTAATTGTAAAAAAAACAATTGAGGGAGAAATATTATTATTATAATACAGGATTTATATAGCGCCAACAGTTTGCACAGCACTTTACAACATGGGGGCAGACAGTACAATTACAATACAATTCAGTTGAATATAGGAGGAATAAGGGCCGGTTCACGCTTCCGCGGCGCGATGCGGCGCGACTTCGCGGCCCGTTCACATCTAGGCGAATTGTCAGGCGACTTGAGTCGCCTGACAATTCGCCTCAATGCTGTGCAAATGGGACCTTTCTAATAGGAGCGAATCGCTTCGCTCCGCCTTAGAAAAATGGTCCCTGCACTATTTTCAGGGAGATCTAAGGCGGCTTGCATTGACTTCTATGATAGAAGTTTTCTCGCAAGCCGCGGAAGTGTGAACCGGCCCTAAGAGGGCCCTGCTTGTTAGAGCTTACAATCTAGGAAGGGGGAGAAGTCAGAGGAAAAGAAGTGCTTTTCATGGGTGCAAGTGCTTTAATTATTAAACAATTGTTATCCCTTGGCAAAGGATTATATTCATAGGACAATGACATTACATCACTTCTCCATCCCCTCCACAGCCCAACAATGAAATGTAGAATTTATAATTGGATTTGTCAGTTTGAGTTGCAGGAACCATTAGAACTGTGCATTCCAACATGTAATTTCTGATTATGCGATGTGAAATGCAAGTAATCTCCACAGTGGCCACCAGAGGGCAGTGGTGATTTACAGATTTCATAAAATCATTTTTTACATTTGCAAAATACTATTTTATAATATAAATGATAATTAACTGTTTCACTGTCAAAAAATAGATACGATTTATCTCAGTCAGCTATGGAAGTTCACTAGGAAATTAACTTTCAGTACGAAGGTTGAAGGTGTCCTGTCCTGACGATGTTTTGGGGGACAGTGAGCCCTGAAAGTAATGCAGGCTGGAGGCGTTCAGCGATGAGGAATCCCCCTTATCTGCATACACAGTGCACGCTCCAAAAAAAGATTTTTTATGTAAAAAGCATTTGCTTTGTATAAATGATCTTATCAGCATGCTTAACGCCCAACTGAAGTTTTCATTTAAATCCTCTAAAACAGGGGTGTCAAACTCAATTTCATTGTGGGCCGCATCAGCATTATGGTTGCCCTCAAAGGGCCGGTTGTATCTGTAAGACTATATACATTTATCCAGGGCTTTATTTTTCTCAGACAATAGGTGCAAGAACTCAACTATGCCCTCCCCTGCGGAACCACATTGAACGGTGGGTGTAGCCAAATTGCACTAACAGTGGGAGGATCTTAACCTCCCTGGCGGTATGATTATGTCAGATTTTTTGCGTCTCAAAGCGGTACATTGTTTTGCATGGAAATTTGGTGTTTTATATTGTAGGCCTGTAATTCTTAGCAATAACTGACTTAAATCTGTCCAAACCAGAGTCTAGTAGACATCCCAGGTATGAGAAAGTTTGAAACAACTAAATCATAAATTATAATATAATAAATAACTATAAATAATTATCAAAAATAATAATATAATGATAATAACATTTATTCAAAAATGTAATCAAATCAAAAACAGTGAAATTTGCTCATTTGCAGAATTGTCGCTGTCGTCACTTTCAGTTTCTGATGATAAATTTCCCCACAAATCAGTATCACTCAATTCTGCAAATGATTCTTATTTACTATGGCTGTTTTCTAGCTGATCAAAAAACGCTTTTGACGTCAAGGGACGCTTTTTGGATGCCATGGATGTTCTCAAGTTTCCAGGCAGAAAGAATGACATTTATTATATAAAAGTGCATGCAGGGCACTGGGCAAACCACTAGGGACAAAGGGGATGTGAAATGATTTCATACAGTAATGTAATCTTACAGATCACAGTGTGCTCTATGTATACTGTGTGTTTCACTTTTTGAATTTGCCACCAGACTCTGCCCCCATGCCATGCAATGCTCACAGGGAATGGAGCCCAGCACACAGTACATTGGGTGGAGGACACAGCCCGCAGACACAGCGGGAGGACATTGCTGGATCCAGGGGACAAGATAAGTAAAGTTGCCTGGATTCTGCGATGCGATCCTGAGTGTGGCACGACGCTACCGCTTTTGGCAGTGAAAATTAACCCTGAGCCACACTCAGGAATACCTCCAGGGACGTTAAAGGAGCAATAAGTACCAGGAGTGCCTTAAAAAATATCAGAACTGCGCTACTATGAATTAAACATACAATGAAGAGATTGCTGCCTGCACTTACATAGTATCCCAAATACTACACAAATATTCACATACACACAGGTAGTGGGGCGCAATCTACTATAAACTTATAATCCCACTGCATTAGTAGTAGATTGCTCCCCACTACCTGTGTGTAAGTACCAGGAGTGCGTTATGTGTGGAGTTCAGGAATACGCTATGTTCAGAGTACGGTTTTAGGGGTTCGCTAAGTACATACTGCAGATTTCAGAGGTGCTCTATGTACAGAATACAGGAGTGCACTGTGCACAGAGGGCAGGGTTGAGGAGTGTGCTACATACAGATTGCAGGGTTGAGGAGTGTGCTACATACAGACTGCAGGGTTGAGGAGTGTACTACATACAGACTGCAGGGTTGAGGTGTGTGCTACATACAGACTGCAGGGTTGAGGAGTGTGCTACATACAGACTGCAGGGTTGAGGAGTGTGCTACATACAGACTGCAGGGTTGAGGAGTGTGCTACATACAGACTGCATGGTTGAGGAGTGTGCTACATACAGACTATAGGGTTGAGGAGTGTGCTACATACAGACTGTAGGGTTGAGGAGTGTGCTATAAAGAGACTGCATGGTTGAGGAGTGTGCTACATACAGACTATAGGGTTGAGGAGTGTGCTACATACAGACTGTAGGGTTGAGGAGTGTGCTACATACAGAGTACAGGGTTGAGGAGTGTGCTACATACATACTACAGGGTTGAGGAGTGTGCTACATACAGATTGCAGGGTTGAGGAGTGTGCTACATACAGACTGCAGGGTTGAGGAATGTGCTACATACAGACTGCAGGGTTGAGGAGTGTACTACATGCAGATTGCAGTGTTGAGAAGTGTGCTACATACGAACTGCAGGGTTGAAGAATGTGCTACATACAGACTGCAGGGTTGAGAAGTGTGCTAAATATGGACTGCAGGGTTGAGGAGTGTGCTATATACGGACTGCAGGGTTGAGGAGTGTGCTACATACAGACTACAGGGTTGAGGAGTGTGCTACATACAGACTGCATGATTGAGGAGTGTGCTACATACAGAATGCAGGGTTGAGGAGTGTGCTACATACAGGCTGCAGGGTTGAGGAGTATGCTACATATGGACTGCAGGATTGAGGAGTGTGATACATATGGACTGCAGGGTTGAGGAGTGTCCTACATATGGACAGCAGGGTTGAGGAGTGTGCTACATATGGACTGCAAGGTTGAGGAGTGTGCTACATACAGACTGCAGGGTTGAGGAGTGTGCTACATACAGACTGCAGGGTTGAGGAGTGTGCTATATACGGACTGCAGGGTTGAAGACTGTGCTACATACAGACTGCAGGGTTGAGGAGTGTGCTACATACAGACTGCAGGGTTGAGGAGTGTGCTACATACGGACTGCAGGGTTGAGGAGTGTGCTACATACAGACTGCAGGGTTGAGGAGTGTGCTACATACAGACTGCAGGGTTGAGGAGTGTGCTATATACAGACTACAGGGTTGAGGAGTGTGCTACATACAGACTGCATGGTTGAGGAGCGCGCTACATACAGAATGCAGGGTTGAGGAGTGTGCTACATACAGGCTGCAGGGTTGAGGAGTATGCTACATATGGACTGCAGGATTGAGGAGTGGAATACATACGGACTGCAGGGTTGAGGAGTGTGCTACATACGGACAGCTAGGGGTTGAGGAGCATGCTACATACAGACTGCAGGGTTGAGGAGTGTGCTACATACAGACTGCAGGGTTGAGGAGTGTGCTACATACAGAATGCAGGGTTGAGGAGTGTGCTACATACAGGCTGCAGGGTTGAGGAGTATTGTTACGTACCTGACGGTGGAGTCTGTCTTGTGCAGGGAACAACCGCTCTTGCGCACCCGATTCAAGGACCCCTGGTAGTGTAGACAGAGGCCCGAGAGTGCGGGATGGCACGAGGGCTGGATGGTCACAGATGTTGTAGTGAGATTCCAGCAGGTCGTGCAAACAGGAGAATGGTCGTACAAGCAGGGTTGGCAACGTGCAGGCAGAAAGGTACAAAAGGGGTTAGGCAAGCGGATCGTCAAGTTCAGGCAAGGTTCGTTAACGGGCGGGCAGCGGAGGTACAGAGGAGTAGACAAACGGATGGTCGTGGATAGCCGGGGTCGATGCAGGTAGCGGACAACAGGTCAAAGCAAGCCGGGTAGACAGGAAACAGGTGAAAACACAGGAACAGGTAGGGAGCTGAGGCTCACAGGTCTGGAACGCTGTAGAACAAGCAGCAACTTGGTGCAGTATGTCCAGGGTTTAAATAGGCACCATTTGGCGCCGTTTCCGGCGCGTGCGCGCGCACGGGCGCGCGCACGGGAGCGCGCGAACGCGCACGGGAGCGCGCGAGCGCGCACGGATGCGCGCGCACCACCCGGAAACGGCCAGGAACACTGGCAAAGTCCTTTTTACTGACAAGTATGCTACATATGGACTGCAGGATTGAGGAGTCGGATACATACGGACTGCAGGGTTGAGGAGTGTGCTACATACAGACTGCAGGGTTGAGGAGTGTGCTACATACAGACTGCAGGGTTGAGGAGTGTGCTACATACGGACTGCAGGGTTGAGGAGTGTGCTACATATGGACTGCAGGGTTGAGGAGTGTGCTACATACAGACTGCATGGTTGAGGAGTGTGCTACATACAGACCTTGTAGAATAAAATGGCAGTAGTTCAAAATGTGTATGCCACACAATACTAGAGCAATGTTTAATCAATAGCACAGTTTCAGTAAAAAAAAATATGCTAAAGGAGATTTTAGGGCACACAATCATAACATAATACCCAGTTTTTTTGGTAAAATATAACAGGAGAAGATAAAATTGGGCACATCTATGAAACAGCCACACCTTGGTACCCCAAATTCTCCATAGGTGATGTTTAACTACTTCAACACAGGACACTTATACCGTAAACAGGGCGGGTCCCCGTTCTGTGAGGGGGGCATGCCAGATCTACTGATCCCTGTCACTGGGATCAGTTAGATCTGTCATGCCCCTGCCAACCCCACCCCCACACAGTTAGAACACACCCAGGGAACACATTTAACCCCTTCACTGCCCCCTTAGTGTTAACCCCTTACCTGCCAATGGCATTTATACAGTAATCAGTGTCTATTTTTAGATCTGATCGCTGTATAAATGTCAATGGTCCCAAAAAAGTGTCAAAAACGTTCGACGTGCCTGCTGCAATATCGCAATCCTGCTAAAAATCGTAGATCGCAGCCATTACCAGTAAAAAAATAAAAATAAATAAAAACGCCATAAACCAATGTCCACAGTTTGTAGTCGCTATAACTTTTGCGCAACCCAATCAATATACGCCACTTGCGATTTTTTTTACAAATCGGCCTAAACTGATGAATTAATTCGTTTTTTTATTTTTATTTTTTGGACATTTATTATAGCAAAAAGTAAAAAATACCACCAAAAGAAAGCTCTATTTGTGGGGAAAAAAGGACGCCAATTTTATTTGGGTACAACGTCGCACGACCGCACAATTGTCATTCAAAGAGCGACAGCGCTGAAAGCAGAAAATTGGTCTGGGCAGGAGGGGGGCTTAAGTGCCCAGTAAGGAAGTGGTTAATCACCTCTGGGTTTTTTATTTTTTTGCGACATAAGTGAAAAAAGAGCGAAAATTTTGAAAATAAAACACTTTTTTAGTTTCTGTGATAAAATTTTGCAAATAAGTCATTTTTCTTCATAAATGTGGGCCAAAACCTATACTGCTACCTATCTTTGGTGAAAATAAACCAAAATAAGTGTATATTATTTGGTCTGTGTGAAAGTTATAGAGTCTACAAACTATGGTGCCAATCATTGAAAATTGATCAGATCTGATCACACCTGATATACTGACAGCCTATCTCATTTCTTGAGGCCCTGAAATGTCAGGAAAGTACAAATACCCCCCAAATGACCCCTTTTTGAAAAGTAGACATTCCAAGGTATTTAGTAAGAGGCATGGCGAGGTTTTTGAAGTTGTACTTTTTTCCCGCAATTCTTGGGAAAATGAAGAAATTATTATTTATTGTTTTTTTACACAAAATGGTCATAATATCAAATTATTTCTCACACACAGCATATGCATATTTCCAATTACACCCCAAAATACATTCTGCTACTCCTCCCGAGTATGGCGATACCACATGTGTGAGACTTTTTCACAGCCTGGCCACATACAGAGGTCCAACATGCAGGGAGCACCGTCATGCATTTTAGGAGCATAAATTACACATTTCATTTCATAACGACCTATTACATTTTTGAAGGCCCTGGAGCACCAGGACAATGGAATTACCCACAAAATGACCCCATTTTGGAAAGCGAACACCCCAATGTTTAATCTATGAGGCATTATGAGTCTTTTGAATGGTTCATTTTTTTCTTCAAGAAATGGGGAAATAAAATAAAAACATTTTTATTTTTACACAAAGTGGTCAATTTATAAGATATTTCTAACACATAGCATGAACATAGCAAAAATGACACCCCAAAATGCATTCTGCAGCTCTTCCCGAGTATGGAGATACCACATGTGTGAGACTTTTACACAGCCTGGCGACATACATAGGTCCAACATTGAAGAAGTACCTTCAGGGGTTCAAGGAACATAAATTACACATCTAATTTCATTGCTACCTATAACACTTTTGAAGGCCCTGGAGCATCAGAACAGAGGAATTACCCACAAAATGACCTCATTTTGGAAAGAAAACACCCCAATGTATATTTTATAAGGCATGGGCTGGTGACAGGTACTCGGGTACTCTGATGGGCTACAGATAGGTACTCAGATGGGCTGGTGACAGGTACTCAGGTACTCAGATGGGCTGGTGATAGGTACTTGGGTACTAAGGTGGGCTGTTGACAGGTACTCAGGTACTCACATGGGCTGGTGACAGGTACTCTGGTACTCAGATGGGCTGGTGACAGGTACTCGGGTACTCAGATGGGCTGGTGACCGGTACTCAGATGGGCTGGTGACAGGTACTCGGGTACTCAGATGGGCTGGTGACCGGTACTCAGGTACTCACATGGGCTGGTGACAGGTACTCTGGTACTCAGATGGGCTGGTGACCGGTACTCTGGTACTCAGATGGGCTGGTGACCGGTACTCAGGTACTCAGATGGGCTGGTGACAGGTACTCGGGTACTCTGATGGGCTCCAGATAGGTACTCAGATGGGCTGGTGACAGGTACTCAGGTACTCAGATGGGCTGGTGATAGGTACTTGGGTACTAAGGTGGGCTGGTGACAGGTACTCAGGTACTCACATGGGCTGGTGACCGGTACTCAGGTACTCACATGGGCTGGTGACCGGTACTCAGGTACTCACATGGGCTGGTGACAGGTACTCGGGTACTCAGATGGGCTGGTGACTGGTACTCAGGTACTCAGATGGGCTGGTGACAGGTACCCGGGTACTCAGATGGGTTGGTGACCGGTACTCAGATGGGCTGGTGACAGGTACTCGGGTACTCAGATGGGCTGGTGACCGGTACTCAGGTACTCACATGGGCTGGTGACAGATACTCTGGTACTCAGATGGGCTGGTGACCGGTACTCTGGTACTCAGATGGGCTGGTGACAGGTACTCGGGTTCTCAGATGTGCTGGTGACAGGTACTCGGGTTCTCAGATGTGCTGGTGACAGGTACTCGTGTACTTTGATGGGCTGGTGACAGGTCCTCTTTATTACTGGGTGGGCAATCATTGTGACTGGTGTGCACTGTAAGCGGTAACAAGCTGTTACCACTATCTCCTCCTCATACACCGATCCGTGTGTGAGGAGAACCCAGTAACAGCTCGTTGCCACGGTTTGTTGACATTCTGTGACCGGCTGTGATTGGACACAGCCGGTCACATGGTAAAGAGCCAATTTCATTGGCTCTTTACCATGATCAAGGATGTGTCAGGGTGACAAACCTCGCCCCCGATCGTCCACAAGGACAGTGCATGTGATAAAGAGCCATTTTTTATTGGCTCTTTACCCTGATTGGGGATTGGCTGTGTCCGAGGGACACGCCTCATCCCTGATCGCCACAATGCGGGCCTTCAGGGGCCCGCAGGAGCGGCAGGAACAGGAGGACGCCATATGACATCCACATGGAATGGGAGATCCCTTCTGCCGGCGTCATATTACTATGGTCTGGTAAGGAAGTATTTAACCACTTCAATACCGGGCACTTTTATCCCCCTCCTGCCCAGGCCAATTTGCAGCTGTCACACTTTGAATGACAATTGCGCGGTCATGCAACACTGTACCCAATGCAAATTTTTATCATTTTTTTTTTACATAAAAAGAGTTTTCTTTTGGTGGTATTTAATCACTACTGGGTTTCTTACTTTTTGCTAAATAAACGAAAAAAGACTGAAAATTTTGAAAAAAAAAATGTTTTTCTTCGTTTCTGTTATAAAAATTTGCAAATAAATAATTGTTCTTCATAGATCTAAGTGTATTCTGCTACATTTCTTTGATGAAAATAGTCTAAATCAGTGTATATTATTTAGTCTGTAGGAAAGTTATAGAGTCCACAAGCTATGGTATATTATCTGAAAATGGATCAATCCTGACGTACTGATGGCCGATCTCATTTCTTGAAGCCCAAAAATGTCAGGACAGTACAAATACCCCTAAATGACCCCTTTTTGGAAAGTAGACAGCTCAAGGTATTTAATAAGAGCCATGGCGAGTTTTTGGAAGTTGACATTTTTGTCATAATTTTTTTGGAAAATTAAGAAATGAAAGAAAACGTCACCAGTGCAGTACAGCATTATCATATAACTGTGTGTGGCGGTGATCAGGGACACTGGTGACAGTATGAAAAAATATATATATTTTATATAAATTATATATATTTTTTTAATTTTTAAAATGTTTTATTACATTTGTTTTCTTTTTTTTTTTTTACAATTTTTTTAACACTGTGACCAGAGCAATATAATGTTACCATAGTACTACTCTGGGGAAGTTATCAGGATTTTTTTCTTTTTACACTTTATGATTGCTATAAGCAAGCATTTTACTGAAAGAAATCATTCAGTTTGTTTTGATTTGATTAGCTGTGATTGGCCAGAGCTAATCACATGGTACAGATGGGCTGTGATTGGCCCTGTTTGTACCGTGTGATTACACTGACCAATCACAGCTAGCAACACAATAGTGGAAGGCATGAAAGGAAGCCATCCATTTGTAACACTGTCATGTGACCTGCTGCTCTGTCCGGTAGATGCAGCTGGTGACAGATCATGCCGCTGCGCGGCCTCGTGGCCATGTGTCCACATATCTGTTTAGGACAGGGTGACAACACTGCAGCGGTTTCAATTCAGAATGAACAGCGTTGTCACACTGTTAAAGGAAGTGAAAAAAAAATAACACAGCTCACATCTGGCACGTTTACAGGAGGAAGACAGACAACAAAATCTGCTTTTTAAAGGCTACTTACAGACTTGTAGGCAGGTGCAGTTTATTTTTTCCTCTGCAGGTGGCGCTCAACAGTATCTGCTCTGCAGCTGGAGAGGAAGTTATGAGGAACAGGGTTCCTCTATTGTTCCCTGGGTCACTGGGGAAGCAATCTGGTTGGATGTTGTTACCCCATGTGACTCTGGCAGCCATCTTGGGTAAGACAGAGCCTATTTAAGGCCCTGGCTCCTAGGTTTGGCACACATTTGCAAGTTGGTAGAGTAGGGACAGGTACCTTGTCTGTTAGGGGCAGTACTAGAGAAAGTGAAGGGTCACAACTCTTCTGGACGCCCTCCCCATTGAGCACGAGACTGCAAGGCCACATTTTGCCCCTCTCAACAGATGCTGTCAGTCCGGCTGGAATCTGCTACTTTCACATTGCTGGAAACCATGAGTGCCCCCAACTGGGTAGCCTTCCCATCCGGTTTGTTGAAAACATTACTTCAATACAAGTCTTGCATTGCACCTGACTATGTGAATTATTTCCGCCGCACCAAGCTGCACCAGACTGTCTTAACCACCTCCCATCCGCGCTATAGCCGAATGACGGCTACAGCGCGGCTCTAAAATGCTGTAAAACGGCCTCCCATTTAGCTCGTGCTGGGCGCGCTCCCGCAGGCGCGAGCGGCGCGTGCACATGCCGCCGCACGCTGCGGGAGCGTGCCCGCGGGTCGGGCGGACCCGATGTCCGCCGGAGACCCGCGATCTCCTTACAGAGAGGAGGAACGGGGAACCGCCGAAGTAAACACGGCGGTTCCCCGTTCTGTCAGGTGGGGCATGACAGATCTACTGATCCCTGTCACTGGGATCAGTTAGATCTGTTATATCCCGGCCAGCCCCGCCCCCCCACAGTTAGAACACAGCCAGGGAACATAGTTATCCCCTTCCCTGCCCCCTGCAGGTTAACCCCTTCACTGCCAATGACATTTATACAGTAATCAGTGGATATTTACATTTCTGATTGCTGTATAAATGTCATTGGTCCCAAAAAAGTGTCAAAAACGTCCGACATATCCGCCCCGATATCGCAGTACCGATAAAAATCACAGATCGCCGCCATTACCAGTAAAAAAAAATAAATAATAAAAACGCCATAAATCAATGTCCATAGTTTGTAGGCGCTATAACTTTTGCGCAACCCAATCAATAAACGCCGATTGCGATTTTTTTTACCAAAAATATGTAGAAGAATATATATCGGCCAAAACTGATGAATAAATTTGTTTTTTTATTTTTTATTTTTGGATATTTATTATAGCAAAAAGTAAAAAATATTGTTTTTTTTTTTCAAAATTGTCGCTCTTTTTTTGTTTATAGCGGCGATCAGAAATGACGCAGAAGGGATCAAATACCCCCAAAAGAAAGCTCTATTTGTGGGAAAAAAAGGACGCAAATTTTGTTTGGGTACAACGTCGCACGACCGCGCAATTGTCATTCAAAGAGCAACAGCGCTGAAAACTGAAAATTGGCCCGGGCAGGAGGGGGTTTAAGTGCCCAGTGAGGAAGTGGTTAATGCCATCTTGCCCATAGTTTCGCTTTCATTCCATTAGTTCTTCTTTTATCTTGTGCGGTTCCCTGTTCCCTTAAAGTATTTAATAAAACATTGGCCATGGCTACGTTTAAACCTTTGTGGTGTGTTAACACAAAGTGCATTGATGTTCATTGTCTTGGGGCAGCTTGTTCATTTGAATGGGCTCCCTAGCAGAATAAAAATGCACCGAAAAAAAGTGCATATATGCGTCAAAAGGTACGGTAGTGCATGCGCTGTGCTGCACTAAAATGAATATGCTAGGCAATGTTTTATAAGGTGCCATTAATAATGAATGGCACTGTTGCACCACAACGTTCAACAGAGGTGTTGTGGTCTTCAACAAAAAGCACAGATACACCAGCTCCCTGTTGCATAAATGCCAGTCAAAGAAATGGGTAAAAGATGGCTTCAACTCTTGTTCTCCACCTGTAGAGAACTACGCGCTTCGTCCTTTTCAGGGCTTAATAGTAGAGGCCATGCATTGTGGTGACACGCACGATCCCACAGCACAAGGATATGAAGCAGTCTACACTTGATCTGTCATTTGCAGGAATTAGGGTCCCTTTACACTTTGATTGCCATTAAAAAACAGTTGTGGCCTTTTGGGGTCGAGCTTGGCAGCGGTACTGCTCACCCAATGTGACATGGTGTATCATGCCGCGGCATGTGTAGCACCCTCTCTAGCCGCCATGTTAGCCTAAAGCAGCCTTTCTCAACCTTTTGAACACAGAGGAACCCTTGAAATAATTCTCTGGTCTCGGGGAACCCCTGCTAAAAATTAAAAATCTACAACTCATGATACATTAGTGTGATGGTCAATGGGAAGAATGCGCCTTACAGATAGTTAAAAAGATCAATGTTATCATTGGGAATTTATCTGAGACGTAGAAATTGACCATTGCTCAAGGAACCCCTAGCAACCTCTGGAGGAACCTTAGGGTTCCACGGAACCCCGGTTGAGAAACTCTGGCCTAAAGGGTAAGTTCACATTTTCAGGAACAAAATGAAAAGGTAAACTAACACTGTACACCCTACCCACCCTCTCCCCCTTCGCTATCCCCATTGTGCTTACTTCCATGGGTGATGAGCTGTCAGTAACTAGGAATCTGAAATGCCCACTCTTCTTCCTCTTCTTTCTCTAGGGGATTCCAGGACAGAGCGGAGTGATTCTGATTGGTCGATGCCAGCACATGGCTGTTTGACCAACTGAAATAGCTCTCATCTGTCCCGGAAGCCCTACAGAAAGAAGAGGAAGAAAAGCGGATTCCTAATCCCAGACCAGGACACTGGCTGTGTGATCACTGATAACTCATCACCTATGGAGATAAGTGCACTTTTTAAATTTTTTCTTAAAAGGTGAACTTACACTTTAAGCTGCATTTACATCTGCGCATTCCGAGAAGGCATGCAGAAACGCAGTTCCTAGAATGCGTGAAGAACATGTGTCATGCTTTTGATGCCATTAATTGTCAATGGCACCCCAAGCACGGCCTGCAAAAGCGTGCTTTCACGCGTGGCCAAGCGAGCAACAGACATGCCGAAACTCGCAAAAAACACATACAAAGCTCAACGCCTGAAAAGGAGCAGGTGCTTCCTTTTTGCGCATTATTTGTGCACAGGGCAGTCCATTAAGGTAAATAGGCTGACCTATGTGTTCCATGCAAAAAAAATTATGGAAAATGCACATTCATCCCATGTGCCTATGTGAATGGGGCCTTAAAGCTGGTGTTCCCAGAAAGCGGAAGTGGGGGGAAAATTGCAGCGAAACCACCAATTTTTTCCATAAGTATAAATTAAGTCTTAAGAAAGCAAAATCCATAGCGCCAGGGCCGGATTAACCACTTGACAACTGGGCACTTAAACCCCCTTAACAACCAGACCAATTTTCAGCTTTCAGCGCTCTCACACTTTGAATGACAATTACTCAGTCATGCAACACTGACTTTCGACTTTTAACCAGACCAACAATTCCCCCAAATTCACGGGTCAACAGTTCACCAATTAGGCCGGGACCGCGATACCTAAAACGAAAGAATTCTGAATTAAATATGAATACCTTTTTTAACCACCAAAGCGACGTTAAAAGGGGGGTGAAGGCGAAAGACCCTTGTGGTCGAAATTCCGGGGTAAGTGTATCCGTGTACCCTACTTACACGTAAAAGGTATTAAAAAAAACGTACCTTGTGTATCCAGTCGGATAAATGGAATTACCTGACGGGACACGTGTTTATTACGCGTTTTTCCTTCGTGGACGAGG
>BLSH010388292.1:566664-598150 GCA_018402905.1 Glandirana rugosa | reverse complement strand
GTAAATGCCATTGGCAGTGAAGGGGTTAACCTGCAGGGGGCGCGCTAAGGGTTAACTATGTTCCCTGGGCGTGTTCTAACTGTATGGGGGATGCCCTAACAGGGGAAGGGAAGTGGTCACAGCCTTAACGTAAAGGAAGGCTGTGATCACAGCCCTTCCCCCTCACACAGAGCGGAGGTCCGTGTTTACATGCACGGACCTCCGCTCACTCGCTCCGGGGGGGCCATCGCGGGTAGCCGGCGGCAATCGAAGCCGCCGCACCCGCTCCCTGGCCCTCCCCGAACACAGTGAGCGCGCGGGCGCGCCTCCGGCGGCGCGCGCGCTCACAGTGCGCGTTATCGCAGCCGCCGTCGTATGACGGCGATTTGCGATAACGAACCACCTTGTCGCCGTCAACCTGCGGTTGGCGGTCGGCAAGTGGTTAATAAAACAGCACAGTATGTCCTGGTATTGCACTATAGCGTGCTTTATTCTTTGAATTTACGGAGTTTCCTGTGCTTGGTACTGGACTGGACGGGGTGGTGAAAGGCTGCTTTTGGGAGAAAGCCATCATACCTGCATTGTTGCTTTTTGAGTGAAGTGGCTGCAAATATCCAGCAGATGACAAGCACACATGACCTTATAAGTTTATGAATTCAAATTTTTTGGTAAGCAGATGGTATGTTACACTGAAGTCGGTGCAAACAGCTTGCAGTGGATCTGCACAAGTTTATCACAGCACACTTTTATTAGACTTTTTATATAAAATGTATGTTTTATGCAAATTATTGATTGCACTAGCACTTTGCAATGTACATGTATTAATTATTCTTGATATCTATTACATTGCACTTGTTTGTGGTTCTGCAAACTCTGGTGTAAAGAGGAACTCTGATATAAGGGAAGCATTGTCACCAGAGCCCCCTTACATTAGCGTTGCCAGTGTTCCCCCTTAAATCAGGGTGCCCAGAGCCCCTTTTCATCAAAGTTCCCTATTACACTATAAAGGGGAACTCAGCACCTGCCTGAATGAGTCTTTTCATCAGAAACTGCAGAGCGGCTGTCTGAGGTCGGGGTGGTGAAAAGATAGTGGGTGGGGGCACCAAAATGCACCTTGGCCTATGTACACAAAATTCCTGGCACCAGCCCTGACTATACCTGTTATTTTCTGTCACTTGTAAACACAGAAGCCTGGCTTCTGTGTTTTCAAGGGACAGCGCACTGCTCAGTGGTGTCGGGGGGGGGGGCGAGCACTGCTGGTTTACAGAGTGGGGATCTCCATCTCCCGCTAGTTTGACAGAACACAAGTGACACACAAGGTCTCTCCTCCTGGACCAGCTGAGCTGTGCATCGTAGGAGCCGACCCGTTCCATGAGGCGGGACCTCGTGTGTCACTCAGCCGCACCAGGGCCTGCTCTGTGTAAACCGGATCTCCTCTTTAGATGCCTGGACACAGCCTCAGCCAGCTGAGCCAGGTAAGGCTGATGGGATGAGGCTGGTCACTGATGGTGAGGCTGCATTACTGGGCACTGATCAGGCTACATTACTGGGCACTGATCAGGCTACATTACTGGGCACTGATCAGGCTACATTACTGGGCACTGATCAGGCTGCATTAATGGGCACTGATGTGCCTGCATTAATGGGCCCTGATGGTTTGGCACTGATGAGGCTACATTAATGGGCACTAATGGGTGGGCACTAATGAGGCTGCATTGTTGGGCACTGATGGCTGGGCACTGATGAGGCTGTACTGATTAGCACTGATGTCTGGGCACTGATGAGGCTGTACTGATGAGGCTGCATTAATGGGAACTGATGGGTGGGCACTGATAAGGCTGCATTGATGGGCACTGATGGCTGGGCAAGGATGAAGCTGTACTGATGGGCACTGATGGCTGGACACTGATGAGGCTGCATTAATGGGAACTGATGGGTGGGAACTGATGAGGCTGCATTGATGGGCACTGATGGCTGGGCACTGATGAGGCTGTACTAATAGACACTGATGGCTGGGCATTGATTAGGCTGCATTTATGGGCACTGATGGCTGGGCAATGGTGAGGCTGCATTGATGGGCATTGCCAGTGCCCCTCATTGCAGCCTCACCAGTGCCCATCAAGCAGCCTAACCAGTGCCCATCAATGCAGCCTAACCAGTGCCCATCAATGCAGCCTCACCAGTGCTCATCAACGCAGCCTCATCAATGCCACATTGGTGAGGCTGCATTGATGGGCATTGGTGACTTGAGGCTGCATTTATGGGCACAGGTAAGGCTGCACTGATGGCTGGGCACTGATGATATGTATATTACATTGTGCTGAACCCAGTGCTCTGTGTATTACGCTTTCCTGAACCCTTTGTTATGCATTTCTGATTTTATTGAACAATGTCCCTTTAAGACTCTCCCACTGTACAGTTTGGCCACACCCACCCTATGATGTGGTGTGCTCCCCATAGGAGGATGGGGGGGAGGGTTCCTGCACCTATTCTCTGAAAAGAAAAGCCCTGGGTCGTGGGTCCAGCCGCTCAAAAATAACAGCCCACTCATGGAAAGCATGTGCCACCTGGGTTGGGTTCGGGATTAATAACGAGCACCACGGACAGTTCTAATGGAAGCCAGGTATTCAGCTTCTGTAGTGTTCTGTTAGGGCACACAGCTGTACCCTTCAACCTCACCTCAGGGAGCGCCACGCATGCCAATGCAGGGCTCTTATGGAAGCCTGGGATTTCCATAGCATTGGACCTGTTCTGCTGCACCCTTTCACTTTCACCTCAGGGCGCACGCCGATGCACAACCCTTAAGGCCCACCAAAATCCTCATCACCAGGCCCATAATGCTCTTAATCCGGCCCTGCATAGCGCGTTTCTGGCCTGTCTTGTTCATCTTAATCCATCACTTCCACGAATTAATCGGTCAGACAATAACACTGTGTCCAATCATTTTAAGCCACCCACCACTGGTAATTCTATTTACAAAGTATCATTTCCCAGCTGTATAGCAGTAAAAAAGTGCACAAAGCTTAATGGCCAAAAAGGTGAGATAGCTACACTAGATTACCAAAAGTATTGGGACACCTTTACACGCACATGAACTTTAATGGCATCCCAGTCTTAGTCCATAGGGTTCAATGTTGAGTCGGCTCACCCTTTGCAGCTATAACAGCTTCACCTCTTCTGGGAAGGCTGTCCACAAGGTTTAGGAGTGTCTATGGGAATGTTTGACCATTCTTCCAGAAGAGCATTTGTGAGGTCAGGCACTGATGTTGGACAAGAAGGTCTCTGCTCTAATTCATCCGAAAGGTGTTCTATCATGTTAAGGTCAGGACTCTGTGCAGGCAGGTCAAGTTCCTTCACCCTAAACTCGCTCATCCATGTCTTTATGGACCTTGCTTTGTGTACTGGTGTGCTGTCATGTTGGAACAGGAAGGAGCAATCTCCAAACTGTTCCTGCAAAGTTGGGAGCATGAAATTGTCCAAAATGTCTTGGTATGCTGACACTTCACTGGAACTAAGGGGCCAATCCCAACCACTGAAAAACAACCCCCCACCATAACCCCCCTTCTACCAAATGATTTGGACCAGTGCACAAAGCAAGGTCCATAAAGACATGGATGAACAGGCTTGGATTGGAGGAACTTGACTGGCCTGCATAGAGTCCTGAATTCCAACCAATAGAACACCTTTGGGATGAATTAGAGTAGAGACTGTGAGCCAGGCCTTCTCATCCAACATCAGTGACTGACCTCACAAATGCTCTTCTGGAGGAATGGTCAAACATTCCCATAGGCACTCCTAAACCTTGTGGACAGCCTTCCCGGAAGAGTTGAAGCTGTTATAGCTGCAAAGGGTGGGCCAACTCAATAATGAACCCTATGGACTAAGACTGCAATTAAAGTTCATGTGCGGGTAAAGGCAGGCGTCCCAATACTTTTGGTAATATAGTGTAGCCCTCGCACCGTTTTGGCCATTGAGCTTCGTGCATTTTTTTGCACGTATATTTGGTGCGTTTGCCAGCCTTAGGGAAATCCATTCAAATGAATGGGCTGCCCTGCGTGTTGCACACAAAAAAATCACAAGTAGATGTGAATGGGGCCTTAAGGTTGGTGTTCCAGGAAGGGGAAGCTCAAGGAGGAGGGTGGCATCAAAACTGCGGCTCAATCGCCTAGTTTTACCATAAATGTAAGTGAGGTCATAAGAAAGCAAAATCCATGGCGCATTTCTGGCTTGTCTTGTTCATCTTAATCCATCACTCCCACTAATGAATCCATCAGACAATAACACTGTATCCAATCACTTTAATGTACCCACCGCTGGTAATTCTATTTACAAAGTATTATTTCCCAGGTGTACAAGCGCGCAGTGGGGCCCCGCGTTAAGGCGCTATATTTATATCAGTCTCTGCTATAATAATAAATCCTTCATTCCATTATAGAGGAGAATCTGCGCACTTTAGCCCTTCTCTGCCATTACTGTTTAATGAGAAATGAAAATGCTTCAGTGAAATTTCAGAAAACGTACGGCGAGGCGGAGGAAGGCTAATCGTATTTTACTGATGTATTTCTCAACTAATCGTCTCCCTGCAGATTCAGGGACATTTATTGCTGAGGATGATGAGCTGCGGTGTAATTAGGTCTGCGGGAGCGCACATCTGGGCACGCCGCAAAACCGATCATCACAATCACTGGGCAGGTCGATCCGGGGCTTTAGAAGACCGCATCTGATCAGAAGTGATTGTTCAGATACCTTTTATATTGTTGTTGGGATTCGTATTCTAGATGCATGAAATCACACTCTCATCTACTCCAAAATCACAAGATAAAAATGAATAGCCCATTAAAAGTAAAAAGACAAATCTTTTTTGCAATATTCACTTTTAATTCAGAGCTCCTCCCCACAGTACTTTCTGCCACAAGATGTCCTTAGCATCATTTAACCACTTCAATACCGGACGTTTATACCCCCTTCCTTACCAGACCAATTTTCAGCTTTCAGCGCTCTCACACTTTGAATGACAATTACTCTCTCATGCTACACTGCACCCAAACAAAATTTTTATCATTTTTTTCACACAAATAGAGCTTTCTTTTGGTGGTATTTAAGAACCTCTGGGTTTTTTATTTTTTGCGACATAATTGAAAAAAGTGCGAAAATTTTGGAAAAAAAAAACTTTTATTTAGTTTCTGTGATAAAATTTTGCAAATAAGTAATTTTTGTCCATAAATTTGGGCCAAAACCTATACTGCTACCTATCTTTGGTAAAAATAACCCAAATAAGTGTACATTATTTGGTCTGTGTGAAAGTTATAGAGTCTGCAAGCTATGGTGCAAATCATTGAAAATTGATCACACCTGATGCACTGATGGCCTGTCTCATTTCTTGAGGCCCTGAAATATCAGGAAAGTACAAATACCCCCCAAATGACCCAATTTTGAAAAGTAGACATTCCAAGGTATTTAGTAAAAGGCATGGCGAGTTTTTTGAAGTTGTACTTTTTTCCCACAATTCTTGGGAATATTAAGAAATTATTTTTTTTTTTTACACAAAATTGGCAAAACAACAAGTTATTTCTCACACACAGCATATGCATACTTCCAATTACACCCCAAGATACATTCTGCTACTGTCCCCGAGTATGGCGATACCACATGTGTGAGACTTTTTCACAGCCTGGCCACATAGAGAGGTCCAACATGCATGGAGCACCGTCATACATTTTAGGAGCAGAATTTTAAGAATCTAATTTCCTAACGACCTATTACACTTTTGAAGGCCCTGGAGCACCAGGACAATGGAATTACCCACAAAATGACCCCATTTTGGAAAGCAAACATCCCAACGTATAATCTATGAGGCATTATGAGTCTTCTGAATGGTTCATTTTTTTCCACAAGTCTTTGAAAAACGTAGAAAGAAAATGAAAACGCATTTATTTTTACACAAAGTGGTCAATTTATAAGTTATTTCTAACACATAGCATGCACATAGCAAAAATTACCCCCCAAAATATATTCTGCTACTCATCTCGAGTATGGCGATACGTGTGAGACTTTTACACAGCCTGGCCACATAGAGAAGTCCAACATGCAGGGAGCACCGTCAGGCATTCTAGGAGCAGAAATTTCACATCTAATTTCCTAAAGAGCCATTAAACTTTTGAAGGCCCTGGAGCACCAGGACAATGGAATTGCCCACAAAATGACCCCATTTTGGAAAGCAAACACCCCAACATATATTCTATGAGACCTTATGAGTCTTTTGAATGGTTCATTTTTTTTCACAAGTCTTCGAAAAACGTGGAAAGAAAATGAAAACGCTTTTATTTTTACGCAAAGTGGTCAATTTATAAGATATTTCTAACACATAGCAAAATGACACCCCAAAATATATTCTGCTACTCGTCCCGAGTATGGCGATACGTGTGAGACTTTTTCACACCCTGGCCACATACAGAGGCTGAACATGCAGGGAGCACCGTCAGGCGTTCTAGGAGCATAAATTACACATAAAATTTCATTGATACCTATCACACTTTTGAAGGCCTCGGGGCACCAGGACAGTGGAATTACCCACAAAATTACCCCATTTTGGAAAGCAAACACCCGAGGTATATTCTATGAGGCATGGGCTGCAGATAGGTACTCGGGTACTCTAATGGGCTGCAGATAGGTACTCAGGTATTCTGATGGGCTGCAGATAGGTACTTGGGTACTTTGATAGGCTGGAGACAGGTACTCGGGTAATCTGATGGATTGGTAAAAGGTACTTGGGTACTCTGATGGGCTGCAGATAGGTACTCGGTTACTCAGATGGGTTGGTGACAGGTACTCGGGTACTCTGGTGGGCAGGTAACAGGTACTTGGATACTCAGGTGGGCAGGTGACAGGTACTTGGGTACTCAGGTGGGCAGGTGACAGGTACTTGGGTACTCTGACGGACAGGTGACAGGTACTCGGGTACTCTGATGGACAGGTGACAGGTACTCAGGTACTCTGACGGACAGGTGACAGGTACTCGAGTACTCTGATGGACAGGTGACAAGTACTCTGGTACTTTAATGGGCAGGTGACAGGTACTCGGGTACTTTGATGGGCAGTTGACAGGTGCTCGGGTACTTTGATGGGCAGGTGACAGGCACTCGGGTACTTTGAGGGACAGGTGACAGGTGCTCTGATGGACTGAGACAGGTACTTTGATGGGGTGGTGACAGGTCCTCTTTATTGGGGGGGGGTGATCAGTGTGCTTGGTGTACACAGTAGGTGGTAACGAGATGTTACCGCAATCTCCCTGTCACACACAATTGGTGTGTGACAGGGAGAACCGCGGTAACAGCTCGTTACCACGGTTTGTTTACATGACATGACCGGCTGTGATTGACACAGCCGGTCACATGGTAAAGAGCCAAATCTATTGGCTCCTTACACGGATCGGAGCTGGGCTTTGTCCGAGGGACAAGCCTCAGCTCCGATCGCCGCGCTGCGCGCCCCTGGGGGCGTGCACGAGCGGTGTGCACGAGAGGACCGTTAGTGACTGGCTGTGTGCCTGTGATTGGACACAGCCGGTCACGTGGTAAAGAGCCAATTTTATTGACTCTTTACCCCGATCTGAGGGGGACACAACCCCCCCGGCAGACGAGAGATCCGTGATTGCCGCTCTGCGGGCCCCTGGGGGCCCGCAGTAGCTGCGAGAAGCGGCGGACATCATATGACGTCCGCCCAGATCGACAAGCAGTTCCTGCCGACGTCATTTTACAATGACTCGGTAGGGAACTGGTTAAACCACTTCTCCTGAGCCCAGGTCATCCAGGACAAGCCCCCAGCCTATAACTAGACAGTGAAAAAAGAAGCAGCACAGTGATTAGCTCATCTATCGCTCTGCTCTCCCCTCGTATCAGTGACGTTTTGTCTTACATTACAGTTATGCTGTACAGGGACTACAAGGGGCTAATACCAGGTCACATTTGGGTGCTTACACAGCTTGCACTTAAGAAAATAAAATGTATTTTAACCACCTGCCGCCCGTCCATAGTCAAATGACAGTGAGGCGGTTCGGTTATCATTCTGGGATGACGTCATATGACTTTGTTCCAGAAAGCACGTTCCCCCGTGCCCTAGGAGGCTTGCAGCGTGCCGATTCTGGTTGCACCGTTTTGCTAGGACATGGCGCAACCCCAATCTGTGTAAAGAGCCGTGGCTGCGGCTCTTCAACCATGTGATCGGCTGTGACCAATCACAGCCGGTCACATGTAAACAAGGAAGTGACGGAAGGAAGAGGGGCTGAAGATGGATGCCGCCTGCACAGGGGACATCGCTGGACGTCGCAGGCTTCATTTGCAGTTAAGTGGCACAGTAGCCCATTATGCATAGTAGCCCATTATGCTTCTACTTTACAGGGGAATATTGAGGAAGTAAACCCCATCAGGGTTTACGTCCTCTGTAAAGAAAGGACACTCCTTTCACGCCTGCCCTAAGCTTTTCTATTAAAACATACTAGCCTAAACTTGTTCAGAAATGCTTGTAGTCAGCCACCTTCTCCTAGAAAACATCTAAAAGGTAAGAGATAACTGCTGTGTGGATGGGAACATATAACAAACACATAGTGAGGTTTTCTAAAATTTGACTGCCAACGTGGAAATACACCTTAATGATGTATTAACAAATATAGAGCTGCATTAATTTGCATCTTTTATACTGGCCTAGTGCAGCCATTCTCAACCAGGATCAATGGAGGATTCCTCCAGAAGTAGCTGTATGATCTCTTAACAGATGATTCCTGTATCATTCCAGGTCCAACACCATTTAGTAGAGCCAGCAGTATGACACCAGGGATCTTTTAAGCTTTCTTTAAGGGTGGCAGCTTGACCATCACTGTTAGGGGGGCATCCTGTAAGGAGCATTCATCCCACTGACCCCCAATGTAAGGAGCATTCTTCTCATTCACCATCAATGTAAGAAACATTCTTCCCACTGACCATCAGTGTAAGGAGCATTCTTCCCACTGATCACCAATGTAAGGAGCATTCTGCCCACTGATCACCAATGTAAGGAGCATTCTTCCCACTGATCACCAATGTAAGGAGCATTCTTCCCACTGATCACCAATGTAAGGAGCATTCTGCCCACTGATCACCAATGTAAGGAACATTTTTCCCACTGATCCCCAATGTAAGGAGCATTCTTCCCACTGACCACCAATGTAAGGAGCATTCTTCCCACTGATCACCAATGTAAGGGGCATTCTTCCCACTGATCACCAATGTAAGGAGCATTCTGCCCACTGATCACCAATGTAAGGAACATTCTTCTCACTGATCACCAATGTAAGGAACATTTTTCCCACTGATCACCAATGTAAGGAGCATTCTTCCCACTGATCACCAATGTAAGGAGCATTCTTCCCACTGATCACCAATGTAAGGAGCATTCTTTCCAATGATCACCAATCTAAGGAGCATTCTTCTCACTGATCACCAATGTAAGGAACATTTTTCCCACTGATCACCAATGTAAGGAGCATTCTTCCCACTGATCACCAATGTAAGGAACATTCTTCCCACTAATCACCAATGTAAGGAGCATTCTTTCCAATGATCACCAATCTAAGGAGCATTCTTCTCACTGACCACCAATGTAAAGAACATTCTTCCCACTGACCTCCAATGTAAGGAGCATTCTTCCCACTGACCTCCAATGTAAGGAACATTCTTCCCACTAATCACCAATGTAAGGAGCATTCTTTACAATGATCACCAATCTAAGGAGCATTCTTCTCACTGACCACCAATGTAAAGAACATTCTTCCCACTGACCACCAATGTAAGAAACATTCTTCCCACTGACCACCAATGTAAGGAACATTCTTCCCATTTACCACCAATGTAAGGAACATTCTTCCCACTGACCACCAATGTAAGGAACATTCTTCCTGCTGACCACCAATGTAAGGAGCATTCTTTCCACTGACCATCAATTTAAGGAGCATTCTTCCCACTGACCTCCAATGTAATGGGGCATTCTTCTCACTGATCACCAAGGTAAGAAGCATTCTTCCCACTGACCACCAATGTAGGGAGCATTCTTCCCATTGACCATCAATGTAAGGAACATTCTTCCCACTGACCACCAATGTAAGGAGCATTCTTCCCACTGACCACCAATGTAAGGAACATTTTTCCCACTGATCACCAATGTAAGGAGCATTCTTCCCACTGATCACCAATGTAAGGAACATTTTTCCCACTGATCACCAATGTAAGGAACATTCTTCCCACTAATCACCAATGTAAGGAGCATTCTTTACAATGATCACCAATCTAAGGAGCATTCTTCTCACTGACCACCAATGTAAAGAACATTCTTCCCACTGACCACCAATGTAAGAAACATTCTTCCCACTGACCACCAATGTAAGGAACATTCTTCCCATTTACCACCAATGTAAGGAACATTCTTCCCACTGACCACCAATGTAAGGAACATTCTTCCTGCTGACCACCAATGTAAGGAGCATTCTTCCCACTGACCACCAATGTAGGGAGCATTCTTCCCATTGACCATCAATGTAAGGAACATTCTTCCCACTGACCACCAATGTAAGGAGCATTCTTCCCACTGACCACCAATGTAAGGAACCTTCTTCCCACTGACCATGAATGTAAGGAGAATTCTTCCCACTGACCACCAATGTAAGGAGCATTCTTCCCACTGACCACTAATGAAAGGAGCATTCTTCCCACTGACCACCAATGTAAGGAACATTCATCCCACTGACCCCCAATGTAAGGAGCATTCTTCCCACTGATCACCAATGTAAGGAGCATTCTTCCCACTGACCACCAATGTAAGGAGCATTCTTCCCACTGACCACCAATGAAAGGAGCATTCTTCCCACTGACCACCAATGTAAGGAACATTCATCCCACTGACCCCCAATGTAAGGAGCATTCTTCCCACTGATCACCAATGTAAGGAGCATGCTTCCCACTGATCACCAATGTCAAGAGCATTCTTCCCACTGGCCACCAATATCAGAAGCTTTATTCTTATTGGTCACCAATATAAGCAGCAATGTTCTCAATGACAGTGTAAGGGACATTTTTCCCAACGACCACCTTTTTTTGCAATATTAGTTTTTAATTTAGAGCTCTCCCCTGCAGTACTTCTTGTTAACCACAAGATGTCCTCAGTCTAAGGGCAATCATCATTCAAGCCACTTTCTTTGAGCCAAGGTCATAGCGGACTGTAGGGAGAATTCTTCCCAGTGAACACTAATGTAATGAGCATTCTTCCCACTGACCACCAATGTAAGGGACATTCTTCCCACTGATCACCAATGTAAGGAACATTCTTCCCACTGACCATCAATGTAAGAAGCATTCTACATATTGACCACCAATATCAGAAGCATTGTTCTAATTGGCCACCAATGTAAGGAACGTTCTTCCCACTGACCACCAATGTAAGGGGCATTCTTCTCACTGACCACCAATATCAGAAGCATTGTTCTCATTGGCCACCAATGTAAGCAGCAATGTTCTCACCGACCATTAAGGTAAAGAGCATTTTTTCCCAATGATCACCAATGTAAGGGGCATTCTTCCCACTGATCAACAATGTAAGGGACAATCTTTCAAATCATCCAGAATGAACTGATTTTCGAAAAGGTTCCCCGAGGCCCACATTATTTTTAAGGCTCTGCAGTGTCAAGCAGAGCATTGCCGCCATGGCATTTGTACAGCCCTGTCAGGCTGTAATGTCAGAATTCCGGTGGATGGTCAAGCCGTCAAACCGAAGGCGGTCAAACAGTGGACCTCCAGGCCGTTGGGGTGAAAGAGCCCTTAGGACCAGGTCACACTAGCAGCCCTGTCTCTGGCAAGAACTCACATAGGATCACTATGCAAGGTGGAACAGGTAAGAAAAATTCACCAACTTTCCCATGTTGCTCCTTCGCCAGCTGGATGGCGCAGTCTCCTACTAGGGCCTCACACCCTGACAACGGGGGATTGGCGCCCTGCTCAACCGGCCGGCAGGCCACTAACAAAGTGCGTGAGTATTATGTATGCAGCTTTTGCAAACCTAGTATGACGTGGCCCGTACAATGGCAATGGATTCTTCCATTCACCATCATGGCAACTACAACTAATATCGCTGTATATAATCTGTCACCGGCTATCAAGCCAGCTAATGCCACTGTATATAATGTGTCACCAACTGTCATAGTGACTGATGTGGCTGTATAGAAGAAATTCCCACAAGCTGTCACAGTATATAATCTGTCGCCAATGATGACATTGAGTAAGGTCAATGTATATAATCCTACACCGACTATCACTTATCTGTCACCAGCTGTCATAGTGACTTATGTCACTGTACACCATTTCCCACAGACTGTCACACTGACTGATGCCACCGTATATAATCGAATGTAAAAATTCCCTCTCCTGCTAGTCAACACAGAAAAGCTAACTAAACTGTTTCAACATCCTAGGTTGCACCAGAATCCCAATATTGTATAACCACTTGACCTCCAGAAGATTTACCCCCTTTCATGAACAGGCCATTTTTTGCAATACGGAACTGCGTTACTTTAACTGACAATTGCACGGTCGTGTGACGTTGTACTATAAACAAAAAAATATATACATTTTGAAAAAAAAAACAATATTTTTTACTATCTGCTATTTTTATTATACATGATTTATATAGCGCCGACAGTTTGCGCAGCGCTTTCCAATATTAGGGCAGACAGTACAATTCAATACAGGAGGAATCAGAGGGCCCTGCTCGTTAGAGCTTACAATCTAAGAGGTAGGGTTGAATGATACGAAAGAGCAGTAAACTGCGGGGGATGAGCTGATTGAAAATAAGGAGTGTAGTTGTTAGGTGGTCGCAGGATAGGCTTCCCTGAAGAGAAACGTTTTCAGGGATCGCTTGAAGGTGGATAGATTTGGGGACATTCTGACTGATTGGGGTATGGAGTTCCAGAGGATGGGAGAGGCTCGGAAAAAGTCTTGGAGGCGAGTATGAGAGGAGGTGATGAGGGAGTTGGAGAGCAGGAGGTCTTGGGAGGAGCGAAGAGGACAGTTAGGTTGGTATTTTGAGACAAGGTTGGTGATGTAGCTGGCAGCAGAGTTGTGGATGGCTTTCTAGCTGATTGTTAGTATTTTGAATTTAATTTGTTGGGCGAGTGGCAGCCAATGGAGGGACTGGCATAGGGGGGTGGCAGACGTTGAACCGTTTGTAAGGTGGATGAGTCTGGCAGCGGCATTCATGATGGACTGGAGGGGGGATAGTCTATTTAAAGGTAGGCCAGTGAGGAGGGAGTTGCAGTAGTCGAGGTGAGAGATGACCAGGGAGTGAATCAGGAGCTTTGTGGTTTCATTGGTTAGGAAGGGACATATTTTAGAGATGTTGCAGAGGTTGAGGCGGCAAGCCTTAGAAAGGGATTGGATGTGGGGCCAAAAGGAGAGTTCAGAGTCCAGGATAACACCAAGCACCCTGACATGTGGGGATGGGTGGATGGTTGTGCCATTGCTCTTGACAGAGAAGTTGGGGGAAACGGCACGTGGGGGAGGAAATATTATGAGTTTGGTTTTGGACAAGTTGAGTTTGAGGAAGGGGTGTGACATCCAGGCAGAAATGTCTGTTAATAACCTAGTGATACGTGAGGAGACTGATGGGGTGAGTTGGGGGGTGGAGAGGTAGATTTGGGTATCGTCAGCGTAGAAATGATATTGAAAGCCATGGGAGGCTATCAGCAGGCCCCAGGGAAGAGGTGCATATTGAAAATAAGAGGGGTCCAAGAACAGAACCTTGGGGGACCCCGACAGAGAAAGGAAGAGGAGAGGAGGAGGTAGAATTGTAGGTTATGCTGAAAGTGCTAAAAACATATCCAATAAAAAATGTAAAAAAATCAAATTTCTTCATCAGTATAGGCCAATATGTATTCTGCTACATATTTTTGGTAAAAAACCCAATAAGCGTATATTGTTTGGTTTACGCAAAAGTTACAGCGTCTACAAACTATGGGATATATTTATGTATTTTTTATTTATTTATTTTTTTACTAGTAATGGTGGTAATCAGCTACTTATAGAGGGACCGTGATATTGTGATGGATAAATCAGACACTAACTGACACTTTTTTTGGGCCAATGACATTAATACAGTGATCCATGCTAATTAATATGCACTATCACTGTACTAATGATACTGGCTGGAAGGGGTTAACATCAGGGGCAATCAAAGGGATAACTGTGTGCCTAGCCTGTGCTTTGTCACCATGGGGGAGGTGCTTCGACTGGGGTAAAGCATTGATCCATGTCCATTCTTTGCAGGAACACAGGGTCAATACCTTCCCTTCAGACAGAACAGCAATCTGCCTTGTTTACATTGGCAGATTGTCGTTCTGCCTGTGTACTGTCTAATCGGCAGGTGCCAACATACACTGAGTCCGCTGTACCCGCCGCTGGGCCCCAGACCTGGAAATGACCCGGAAGTGTGAGATCATGTACTAGGTATGTGATCTGGCACAGAGCGGCCACCCTGCCGCAGTATATGTACGTTGGGCGGTCTGCAAGTGGTTAAAGAGATTGTAAAGCCTTGTTTGTTTTTTTAATTAAAATAACAAGCATGTTATACTTACTTGCTCTGTGTAATGGCTTTGCACAGAGCAACCTAGATCCTCCTCCTCTCGGGTTCCCTTTCTGGCGCTCCTGGCTCCACCCGCCCCTACCAAGTGCTCCCATAGCAAGCAGCTTGCTATGGGGGGCACTTGTGCATGCTCACTCCTGAGTCTTGTTCTGTGTGTTGATGAAACACACAGAGTGGTATCTCGCCCCAACCCCCAGCTCCCTCATCACTGACTCTGATTGGGAGCAGTGGGAGCCAATGGCTCCTGCTACACTATTTGAGCCAATAAGTAGTGAGAGAGCCAAGAGAGCCTCGGCTCTTGTGCACATCGCTGGATCGAGATCAGGATCGGGCATGTATTTAGTGGGAGCTGCATGCAGAAGGTTTTTTACTTTACTGCAAAGCATGCAGTAAGGTAGAAAACCTTCTGCCTTTACAACCATTTTAAAGTTGACATTCCTTGGCAAATGGAAGATCTGCTTCTTTGCCAGTTACCTGTCCAAAAACCTATTTGTAAACAAAGCATTTAACCAATCCCCCCAAAAATATACTTACGTCAGCACCGGCCTCTAACGCTTCCGAGAGGCACAGGTGATGTCACCATGCGTCTAGGTGGAGCTGGGTGCACAAAATCCTCCACTCCATTGCAAGAATGTACTTTCACAAGGCTTTGAGCTCCCAACTCTGGGAGGCACCATGACCAAGAAAAAGTAGATGTGAAGAGCTGGATTTGAAACTATTATTCCATCAATCAAGAGTTATGGGTTGGGCTTCATGACTTAACCGTGGCACAACGTGGAAGTTCTTCAAAGGCAATGGCCTCCCCAACTGAGAAATCCAAAGGAAATTAAATACAGAAAAGGAGCACCAAACAGTCATTGTAAGAGTAGATATCATATATTATTGAGAAAATGAAACAGCATGAAGATTAAAGGTTGCCTTTTATCTTCCTGTTGTCTCATGTTTTTCTATTTAGCGCACCACCTAATGAGCCACAGCTGAGCTTGATCCTATTTCCCCCTTAGAGCACACACAGCCAGACACACTGCATTTTCTGCACTCTTCGACTGGCACCAAAGAACAGTATAGGGGTTTCTAATTTTCGTTTTTATTTGGGAACAATGAACTTGGATAGTGGTTGGGGCACGGGATACCCTGAGGGACTGCAAAACCTAAGAACTTGAGAATACCTCAATTTCTGTCTTCACTGCACAAAACAGCTGGCTGCACGGCACAAACTGAATATCCCACAGAACCTCTATGCTGTTGGTGACCTGTACTCCTTCCAGAGTTAAAAGCTACACAGAGTCACTATTCTTCCACACTAGGGTCATCTACTTATATAGCCACCGGATGATTGGTTGCCTCTTCCTGATATCCACCAAGTTTTTCCTAGTGAGGGAGATGCAGACTCACACCACTGTAGGATAGCTGGACTCTTTTCCACCGACTTCTTTCTGGCTCTCTCCATTGAGCTTCTCCAGACCCAACTTGATCCCTGGACACACATAGGCCTAGCTAGGACCTCCATGTCTTCCTGAAGACTTCCTGTAGGATCCTGCATCAGGGGGGCAGAGCTCCCTCACAGGGGTCTCCTCCTGCAGAACTGAACCCAGGAACACTGCACCCTGCTGCCATAGCCTCTAATTATGGGCTCTCTAGCCTCGTACTGGGCACACCTCCCCAGGGATAAGCTAGAGTTTCAAAAATAGTCAGGCTGCATGTAAGTATGATTTTGGAGGGATAGGGGCTGGCAAAAAAGTGGATGTTATATATGCCATGGAAAGTCCACTTTAAAGAGTAACTTTTGTTGAGAATAAAATCCCCTCTGAGTGATCTATGTACATTGCTGGGATTTTAACAAACTCTGTGGCAGATTCCTACATTTGGTTGCTCTAAAGAAAAAGCAGTTTGGTTCCCAGACTGATTCTGAATGGGAGGCTCTGCTTCATTATAATAGCCTGGTGCACTCTCAGTGTTCTAAGGAGAAAAGCTGCAGGGTCTGCCATGGGGAGCATCTCACTGAAATATTCCTATTGCAGGAGCTGCCTAAAAAAATTAATTGTATCTTAGTGCAGGCTTCTGGGTATACTGTATCCAGAGGCGGCTGGTGCATGAGGGGCGCTTGGGCGCCGCCTCCCCACCGCTGACAAGTAAAAAAAAAAAAGTCAGCTCAGCCCCCCTTCAGGTGGCGCTGGTACATTGACTTTTCTTTTTTTTTTTTCCTCGGCTCCTTCCTGTCAGCCGACAGCAAGTAGTGAGCCCATTGGTCAGCCATTAAAGTCTATGTGTGTGCGCTGAACAAGTGCACACATATGCTGATTGGCTGCCCCCTGAGCCATCAGAGCCAATGAATCTCTGTAATTGGCTGCTGTGGGCGGGGGTGGGACTGTGACAGACGTGCTGCCTGTGTGATTACTCACACAGGAGCAGCACTCCGCGGGCTTTCAGTCCTGAGCTACTCAGCATGCTGACCACAAGCCGGACTCTGCATACACCTGGTCTGCCTGCTATGAGATGGGGTAAATGCCCTATCTGGTGGTCTGTATGCCCTATCTGATGGTCTGTATGCCCTATCTGATGGTCTGCATGCCCTATCTGATGGTCTGTATGCCCTATCTGGGGGTCTGCATGCCCTATCTGGTGGTCTGTATGCCCTATCTGATGGTCTGTATGCCCTATCTGGTGGTCTGTATGACCTATCTGGTGGTCTGTATGCCCATTCTGATGGTCGGTATGCCCTTTCTGATGGTCAGTATGCCCTATCTGGTGGTCTCTATGCCCTATATGGTGGTCTGTATGCCCTATCTGATGCCCTGTATGCCCTATCTGATGGTCTGTATGCCCTATCTGGTGGTCTGTATGCCCTATCTGGTGGTCTGTATGCCCTATCTGGTGCTCTGTATGCCCTATCTGGTGGTCTATATGCCCTATCTGGTGGTCTGCATGTCCTATCTGATGCCCTGTATGCCCTATCTGGTGGCCTGTATGCCCTATCTGATGGTCTGTATGCCCTATCTGGTGGTCTGTATGCCCTATCTGGTGGTCTGTATGCCCTATCTGGTGCTCTGTATGCCCTATCTGATGGTCTGTATGCCCTATCTGATGCCCTGTATGCCCTATCTGATGCCCTGTATGCCCTATCTGGTGGTCTGTATGCCCTATCTGATGCCCTGTATGCCCTATCTGGTGCTCTGTATGCCCTATCTGTTGGTCTGTATGCCCTATCTGATGGTCTGTATGCCCTATCTGGTGGTCTGTATTCCCTATCTGATGCCCTGTATGCCCTATCTGGTGGTCTGTATGCCCCATCTGATGCCCTGTATGCCCTATCTGGTGCCCTGTATGCCCTATCTGA
The DNA here is from genome assembly GCA_018402905.1 of Glandirana rugosa. Taxonomy (NCBI): domain Eukaryota; kingdom Metazoa; phylum Chordata; class Amphibia; order Anura; family Ranidae; genus Glandirana; species Glandirana rugosa. The sequence continues at coordinate 580,182 of BLSH010388292.1, read as the reverse complement.
TGCTCTGTATGCCCTTGCTGGTGCTCTGTTTTCCCTATCTGGGACCCTTTATACCCTAACTGGTGCTCTGTATGCCCTATCTGGGGCTTTGTATACTGCTATATGGTGACTCTGTATACTGCTATATGGTGACTCTGTATACTGCTATCTGGTGATGCTGTATACCCTATCTGGTAATGCTGGGCTGTATACTCCTGACACCAGGGGTGGAAACTATAGGGGGTGTGGCTTATGAGAAGCGGGAGGGGTCACAAATGAAGAGCAGGGTCTGGCGCCCCCCCCATCCTAAAATGTCACCAGCCGCCACTTACTGTATCAGTCACCCATTCACGCAAGCAGGAAATTGCATTCATGTGGGCATTCTGTACATGAATGTAATTTTGTTTATTTGCTAATTTTTTTTTTGCTCTTTAAGACTGCTGCAGAACTACATTGTGTGTCTCTACTAACTAGATCCAGCAAAGCAAAAATCTTTCAAAATGTAAAAAGGTGCACAAGTTGTATGGACACAAACTGGGGGAGTTCATCTGCCTTGATCCATGCTGGTGGGGTTAGGTGTTTCCAATGAAGGGCAGCATTAATACTTCAGCGTACAAAGACAATTGTATACGTCCAACTTCATGGTAACAGTTTGGTGAAGGTCCTCCAAATATTTGAATTTTTTTCCAGTGAAGGATACTGTTAATGTTATGGCATATAAAGATGTTTTAGACAGTTGTGCCCTTTCAACCTTGTGGTACCAGTTTGGTGAAGGCCCTTTTCTGTTCTAGCATGACTGTGCCCTGTGTACAAAGCCATCTCTATAAAAACATGGGTTGATGAATTTACTGTGGAGGAACGCGGATGATCTGCACAGGGCCCTGGCCTCAACCCTACTGAACATCTTTGGGATTTGAAACATCGATTGCAAGCCCGATCTTCTCTACCAACATCAGTAGCTGGGGCTCACAAATATTCTTTTAAATAAATGGTCACACATCTTCAGAGACACAATCCACCACAAAGGGGGGCAACTGTATACTAATGCCCATGGTTTTGAAATGGCATGTCCAGCGATTTGCTTTGGGTGTGGTGGTCAACTGTCTACAACAGCCTTTCTCAACCTTTTTAACACTGAGGAACCCTTGAAATAGTTCTCCGGTCTCGGGGAACCCCTGTTAAAAGTGAAAACTCTACAACTTATGATACATTAGTGTGATGGTCAATGGGAAGAATGCTCCCTACACTTGTGGTCATTGGGAAGAATCACCCCCTTCCAGATAGCTAAAAAGACCAATGATGTCATTGGGAATTTATCTGAGAGGTAGAAATTGACCATTGCTCAAGGAACCCCTTGCAACCTCAGGAGGAACCCTAGGGTTCCACGGAACCCTGGTCTACAAACTAGGTCAGTGTACTGTATGTATCTTTAAAGCTGTAATAAGTTCCCTTTTAAAGTCTAACTAAAAGCAGAACATTGTCTTTAGTTTTAGATAGAGTGGAGGGGGATTAAAACATATGTCAGGTTTTATTGCTCTCTGTGCACCCAATAGGGATTCACCCTCTCTATTTGTCATCTTTACTATTATCAGTGAAAGTAAAAGAAAACCCCAAATTTTGGATTGTCCCCAGAAATTGCACTGGGAACACTAGTTCTGGTGGCCTAGGGGTCCCGAATGGATTCCCTTAATTTGCAGGTATTTCCTCTCACTTGCTGTACTGGCTTTGGGACAGAAAGCAAAAGTAAATCTCCCCAATGGGACACAGATGGCAAAAAAACTAATAGTAACCCTCCCTTACTCTAGCCAAGATTTAAAAAAAAGAAAGTTTTGCCTATTTTTCTACTTTAAGTTCATCTTGGCTGACGTATATCTCCAAATGCTAAACAACAACTTGTTGCTTTACTTTTTATGGGCTAAATTTAGACTATCTGCAAATATATATTTTGTTGAGCAGAAAGCCTGAATTAACTGATCCCCTCAGTAATGACTGCAGCTGTTTTCTTGCCCATAATCATGGATCCCCTCCTGTGCCTTGCTGGCGGGGAGGGAAAAGAGGCGGCAAATGCTGAGTCACAGGTTTTGCTCTATATAAATAGTACAGTACACTAGACGGTCAGGTTTGTGGTTTGTAAACTGTATGCGTGAGCTCAGAGGACAATCAGCTTCTTTTGAGGTTAGGGTCCCAGCTGTAGGACCCTAACCTCAACCCTCCCAGGGGTGTCAAACTGGTGGCCCTCCAGCTGTTGCAAAACTACAAGCCCCATCATGCCTCTGCCTGTGGGAGTCATGCTTGTAATTGTCAGCCTTGCAATGCCTCATGGGATTTGTAGTTCCGTAACAGCTGGAGGGCCGCCAATTTGACACCTGTGCTATAAACTCCTTTGGCAGGCATCGGAATGCTAATTGCAAGTCAGGTTTTCTTATCCAACATCAGTACCCGACCTTACAAATGCTCTTTTAGTTGAATGAGCCAACATTTTCACAAATATACTCTAAACTTTTGTGGAGAAGAGTGGAGAATGTTAAAGTGTGTTCAACTCTATATTTATGGCCATGGTTTTGGAGTGGGTTGTCCACCAAGCTTAATGTAATGTACATTGCCAAATTGCATATTCCATGCATACAATCCTGGGCAATTCCTTTAAATTATTATACAAAAAAATACAATTACAAAGTAACACATCACATGCTGTCACCTACCTTCTCTCCTCTGCTGCCTCTTTCTCCTCGCTCTCCTTGCAAGCCCTCAAATGAAAACAAGGACACAGGATACATTTCACCAAAGCACTTTCCAATTGTTTTATGTCATGTATTTATAAAGCTTGGACGGGATGTATATTCAGAGTCCCTACCACAATAACATGTCCTACACTACAGGCTAGCTTGGGATATAAACTTGGGAAATAAACCGAACAGTACAGTTTAGCATTGTGGTAAGAAACCGCCCAAGAGATAAAATCAAATTGTCCCTGGCAAGAACCAAACCCAGAATGGTGGGATTGCCAAGTTACCCAACTAACCGCTGAGTCACCAAACTGCTGGAGATAAGTAATTTTGGGAAAATAGATTTCACAAGGATGGCTATGCATGATGTGCAAAATTTGGTATATATATATATACATTATACACACTGCTCAAAAAACTAAAGATTATAGCATCAAGTCAATTAAACTCCTGGGATATTGATCTGGTCAGTTAACCACTTCAGCCCGGAAGGATTTCACACTTTAGGACCAGAGCACTTTTTGCGATTCGGTGCTGCGTCGCTTTAACTGACAATTGCGCGGTCGTGCGACGTTGTACCCAAACAAACTTTGCGTCCTTTTTTTCCCACAAATAGAGCTTTCTTTTGGTGGTATTTGATCATCGCTGCGTCATTTCTGTTTGCCGCTATAAACAAAAGAAGAGCGACAATTTTCCAAAAAAAAACAAATTTCTTACTTTTTGCTAAAATACAAATCCAAAAAAAAAAAAAATACAAAAAAAACATTTTTTTTCATCGGTTTTGGCCGATTTATATTCTTCCTCATATTTGTGATAAAAAAAATCGCAACTAGCGTTTATTGATTGGTTTGCGCAAAAGTGACCGCGTTTACGGATGATGAGAATTCATTTCTGGGGTTTTTATTTTTTTTATATTTTTTACTACTAATGGCGGTGATCTGCGATTTTTAGCGGTACTGCGATATTGGGGCGGACATGTCAGACCATTTTGACACTTTTTTGGAACCATTGGCATTTATACAGCGATCAGTGCTATAAAAATGCACTGATTACTGTGTAAATGCCATTGGCAGTGAAGGGGTTAACCTGCAGGGGGCGCTCTAAGGGTTAACTATGTTCCCTGGGCGTGTTCTAACTGTGGGGGGACTGCCCTAACAGGGGAAGGGAAGTGATCACAGCTTCCATGTACAGGAAGGCTGTGATCACAGCCCTTCCCCCTCTCACAGAACGGAGGTCCGTGTTTACTTACACGGACCTCCGTTCTTTCACTCCGGGGGGGGGGCATTGCGGGTAGCCGGCGGAGATCGAATCCGCCGCACCCGCTCCCTGGCCCCCCCTCGAACGGCGCCCGCTTACAGTGCATGATCTTGCAGCCGCCGTTGTATGACGGCGGTTTGCGATATCGGGCCACTTTGTTGGCGTCAACCTGCGGTTGATGGTCGGCAAGTGGTTAAGTAAGTAGCAGAGGGGGTTGTTAATCAGTTTTAGCAATTTTGGTGTTAATGGAATTAAAGTGGTTGCAAACCTAAATTTTTAAGTTGTACCTATAGGTAAGCCTATAATAATGCTTACCTATAGATACTGTAAATATCTCCTAAACATGCACCATTTAGTAAAATATTTACTTTGTACCGTGCCGATGATATAATCAGCACATGTGCTGTAAAGAAAAGGCCCTACATGCCGTTTCTTCTCTAGCGAGTGCTGTGACTGGTGGCCCCGGAAGGAAGAGGGGCAGACATGGATGCGGCCTCCAGCGGGGACAGTGCTGTAGGCCGCATGCATACTAGCACATTATACTTTTACTTTGCAGGGAACTAAAAAGGAAGCAAAACCCATCAGGGTTAACTTCCTCTTTAACAACAGGTTCAATAGATGGGCAACAATGAGACGACCCCCAAAACAGGAATGGTTTTGCAGATGGAGGCCACCGACATTTTTTGCCCTACTCATCTTTTCTGACTGTTTTTCACTAGTTTTGCCTTTGGTTAGCGTCAATGTCACTACTGGTAGCATGCGGTGATACCTGGACCCTATAGAGGTTACACTGGCAGTCAAACTCCTCCAAGATGGCACATCAATACGTGCCATTGCCAGAAGGTTTGCTTTGTCTCCCAGCAAATATGTGAGAAAGCTGTGTCCCAAGAGTATGGATTAAATTCCAGGAGACAGGCAGTTACTCTAGCAGAGCTGGACTGGGCCGTAGAAGATCCTTTGTGCAAGGAGGAACAGGATGAGCACTGCCAGGGCCCTACAAAATTACCTCTAGCAGGCCACTGGTGTGAATGTCTCTGACCAAACAATCTTCATGAGGGTGGCCTGAGGGCCAGACGTCTCTAGTGGGCACTGTACTCACTGCCTAGCACCGTGGAGCTCGATCGGCATTTGCTTTTGAACACCAGAATTGGCAGGTCCGCCACTGGCAGCCTGTGCTTTTCACAGATGAGAGCAGGTTCACCCTGAGCACATGTGACAGTTGTGAAAGGGCCTGGAGAAGCTGTGGAGAATGTTATGCTGCCTTTAACATCGTTCAGCATGACCGGTTTGGTGATGGGTCAGTGATGGTCTGGGGAGGCATATCATGGGGGGGGGAACAAAGACCTCCACAGGCTATACAATACCCTGACTGCCATTAGGTATCGGGATGAAATCCGTGGACCCATTGTCAGTCTCCACGATGGTGCAGTGGGTCCTTGGTTCTTCCTGGTGCACAACAATGCCCAACCTCATGTGGCGAGAGTATGCAGCCAGTTCCTGGAGGATGAAGGAATTGATACCATTGAATGGCCCCCACGCTCGCCTGACTTAAATCCAATAGAACATCTCTAGGACATTATGTTTCAGTCCATCCAATGCCACCAGGTTGCACCTCAGTCTGTTCAGGAGCTCAGTGATGCCTTGGTCCAGATCTGGGAGGAAATACCCCAGGACACCATCCCTTGTCTCTTTAGAAGCATGCCCCAACGTTGTCAGACATGCATATAAGCACGTGGGGACCATACTACTGCTGAGGACCATTTTGAGTTGCTGCAATGAAACTTCAGCAAAATGGACTACCCTACTGCATCATTTTTTTTTTTTTATGCATCATTTTGATTTTCAGGGTGTCTTTGAATTCAGTCCTCTGTAGGTTGAACATTTTCATTTCCATCAAACGATGTGGCATTCTTTCATTCCTAACACATTACTCCAGTCCATATTGGTATAGATATCCAGCATAATATTTTTCCCCATTGAGATCTGATGTGTTTTCAAAGTGTTCCTTTCATTTTTTTGAGCAGTGTATATAAAACAGACCAATAGGTACCAAATAGGAGAAATTGGTTGTTACAGATAAGGGTGTGGTATTTTAGGTGTACAATTCAATTTCCTCTCCAACAATTGGACAAATGATGAATTAGAACTTACAGGGGCGCCCACTGTTCCCGGAGCTCCTGGTGGTCCTCTGGGTCCCTCAATTCCCTATATAAAAACACAACAACATATTAACACAGCCATAGATTTTACAGAGGACAATAGAGATATCACCCAGAATCAGACATGTCCATAAAATGTGTTTAAAAGTAGTTTTAGCCTTAAGTGTATTTAAGTTCCAGGGTTCAGGCCTGTTTGACAAATAGTTGAATGATTAAAAAACAAAAAGAATCAGAAAAATTAAAATACTTTTTTTGAACGATTATTCTGCTCTCGCTTCCAGGGTTCTGCTCTTGCTTCCAGTGTTGTCTTCATGTCTAAAGGCCTAGGTGCTGGAATTGCGTTTGCTAAAGCAAAGGGTCAGTACTCAGACTCACTAATTATCCCCTTCAACAATGACCATGGGGGAGATTTACTAAAGCTGGGCACACAGAAGCTGAATGGTTACTATGTACAGCTGCACCAGATTCTAGGCTCTATTGTCAAAACTTAACTTCCTTGGCGGTATTATTATGTCAGATTTTTGCGTCTCAAAGCAGTACATTGTTTTGCATAGAAATGTGGCGTTTTATATTGTAGGCCTATAATTCTTAGGAATAACTCACTTAAATCTGTCCAAACAGAGTCTAGTAGACACATGCATTAAGATAAAAAGCCTTCTGTGTGCAGAAGCCTCCCCTCAGCCCCCCTAATACTTACCTGAGGTCCCTCTAGATCCAACGATGTTGCAAGAGTGTCTCGGCCGTCTGGGGCTCCCCTCCTCATTGGCTGAGACAGCAGCGCGGCGCCATTGGCTCCTGCTGCTGTCAATCAAAGTCAGTCAGCCAATATGGAGAGAAAGGGGGCGGTCTGACCCAGGGCTCTGTGTCTTAATGGACAAAGGGAGCTGTGGCTCAGCTCGGGTGCCCACATAGAAAGCGGCTTGCTGTGGGGACACTCAACACGATGGAGGGGCCAAGAGCACCGAAGCGGAACCTGAGAAGAGGAGGATCGGGGCTGCTGTGTGCAAAACCACTGTAACAGAGGAGGTAAATATAACATGTTTGTTCTTTTTAACTAAAAAAAAAAAAAGGAGACTTTACAATCACTTTAACCGCTTGCTGACGGCTGATCAGCAATTGACGGCGACAGAGTGGCTCTGTAACGTGAAACGCCATCATACGACGGCAGCCGCGAGACAGAGCCTAGTGAGCGGGCGCGCCGGCGGAGGCGCGCGCCCGCGCTCACTGTGTTCGGGGGGGCCAGGGAGCGGGTGCGGCGGCTTCGATTGCCGCTGGCTACCCGCGATGCCCCCCCCCCCCGGAGTGAAGGAACGGAGGTCCGTGTAAGTAAACACGGACCTCCGCTCTGTGTGAGGGGGAAGGGCTGTGATCACAGCCTTCCTGTATATGAAGGCTGTGACCACTTCCCTTCCCCAGCTAGGGCAGTCCCCATACAGTTAGAACACGCCCAGGGAACATAGTTAACCCTTAGAGCGCCCCCTGCAGGTTAACCCCTTCACTGCCAATGGCATTTACACAGTAATCAGTGCATTTTTATAGCAATGATCGCTGTATAAATGCCAATGGTCCCAAAAAAGTGTCAAAATGTTCCGACATGTCCGCTAAAATATCGCAGTACCGCTAAAAATCGCAGATCGCAGCCATTATTAGAAAAAAATAAAAAAAAAATAAAAACCCCAAAAATTAATTCTCATCATCCGTAAACGCGACCACTTTTGCGCAAACCAATCAATAAACGCCGATTGCGATTTTTTTTATCGCAAATATGAGGACGAATATAAATCGGCCAAAAACGGTGAAAAAAAATGTTTTTTTATATTTTTTTTTGGATTTGTATTTGAGCAAAAAGTAAGAAATTTGTTTTTTTTTTTGCAAAATTGTCGCTCTTTTGTTTATAGCAGCGATCAGAAATGACGCAGAGGTGATCAAATACCACCAAAAGAAAGCTCTGTTTGCGGGAAAAAAAGGACGCAAATTTTGTTTGGGTACAACGTCGCACGACCGCGCAATTTTCAGTTAAAGCAACGCAGTGCCGAATCGCAAAAAGGGCTCCGGTCCTAAAGCTGGAAATCCTTCCGGGGCTGAAGTGGTTAATTGAACAAGCTGAAGTACTGATTGGTTACTATGCACAGTTGCACCAGATTCTGTGTGCACCAGTTTTAGTAAATCTCCCCCCATGTGACTAAATGCCTAGGTGTTTGGACATCTGTGGAGCAGCATTATGGTCAAAAATGTAAAAAACGTCAACATATTTCTCTTTTTTTATCAATCCCAGGCTGTATATGTGTCTTAAGGTTATTATTTGATTACATGTCTTCTTTCATATGTTTATTTCACACATCCCCGATCCATGATGAAATGACAGTCAAGTCTGTTTGAATTTGCTCATTAATTAAAAGATAATTACAAAACAGCATTACACTTCTCTCGTACTATAAACTCCTCTGTTGTAAGCCACAGACCAGAAATTTCCTCCATCCAAAGCACAGATTGGCAGAGTTTCTCAATTAACCTTTTCGGAGAAGAGTACACTCTCCGAACATTAAAATGATTCTATTTTGTAAAAATGTACTATATTACTTTGTCTGTCCTTAGGATTGGTTCTCATTATTTTTAATGTTCGGAGTTTCATTTGCAAAGCAGAAAATGTTAGGAAATACAAGAGCTATTCAAATATTATACTGTACAAGACATGGCTTGTTCCAAAATAATGTGCTGACCCGCATTCTATAAAACTCTGAGGTCGTTGGAGGACACGGGAGGCTAAATACTGGCCATAGGATGGGGGAGCGCAGGAGTAATGCAAAACCAAAAAATAAAGACCTGTTTTCAAGACTGGAATGGACTGCAGCAAATTATAGAATTTATTGGAAATATTGTATATACAAAAATATTATTAGGACTGTGTCCTTGTTTAGATCTTTATTATCCACCATAGTAAGATACACCTATTCCCATTAAAACCTAAATCTACTCCCTTTTCCATCGAAGCAAAAACCCCTAATCACAAAATATCTATGGTACTTAAAAATCATTGATATCCTCTAAATCAGAGGTCTCCAAACTATGGCCTGTAGGCTGGATGTGACCCTTAGCTTGCCTTTATCTGCCCCTTGAGGCACTATTCCTCCCACTGATATGAGACACTATTCCTTCCACTGACACCAAAAATGGGGTACTATTCCTTCCACTAACACCAGAGATGGGAACTAATTCCCCCACTGACACCAACAATGGGGCACTATTCCTCCCACTGATATGAGACACTATTCCTTCCACTGACACCAAAAATGGGATACTATTCCTCCCACTAACACCAGAGATGGGAACTAATTCCCCCACTGACACCAACAATGTGCCACTATTCCTCCCACTGATATGAGACACTATTCATTCCACTGACACCAAAAAAGGGGTACTATTCCTTCCACTAACACCAGAGATGGGAACTAATTCCCCCGCTGACACCAACAATGGGGCACTATTCCTTCCACTGATATGAGACACTATTCCTTCCACTGACACCAAAAATGGGATACTATTCCGCCCACTGACACCAGAGATGGGAACTAATTCCCCCACTGACACCAACAATGGGGCACTATTCCTTCCACTGACACCAAAAATGGGATACTATTCCTCCCACTAACACCAGAAATGGGAACCAATTCCCCCATTGACACCAACGATGGGGCACTATTGCCTCTACTGACACCAAAAATGGGATACTATTCCTCCCACTGACACCAGAGATCTGGAATGAATTCCCCCCACTGACACCAACAATGGGGCACTATTCCTCCCACTGATATGAGACACTATTCCTCCCACTAACACCAGAGATGGGAACCAATTCCCCCACTGACACCAACAGTGGGGCACAATTCTTCCCACTGACACCAATGATGTAATATTTTTTACTGCCGCTGACCACCAAGCCTATAGCATTGTTTTCTCCCACTGATGCTTAGGCCTTTTCTGTTCCCACTGGCAACAGTCTGGCCTCCCTAAAGTATGAAGGGCAGTAAACTGGCTCTTTGTTTTAAAAGTTTGGAAACCTCTGGTCTAAATGGAAGACTTGGTCTCCACTTCACATAATAAAAAGGAGAAATTCAGAATGACATTGAGCTCTGGCTCAGAATCACAGACCAGACCCCTTTCTGCAGGTAATGTCCTAAATCGTATACCCAGCTCCAGACTTGGATGAACACAATAGAGTACTTGAACCTCTATGACCTCCTCCTAGAATTGTCTTTCCTCATTAAAAGCCACCTCCCATCCCCCAGGGAGTAACACATTCCTGATATATCCTCTGAAAGAGACAACCCTACCCTGCCATCCTTTCTTCCTATCTCCAATTTCTCCACCTCTTCTTCGCTCCACACTCCTACTATACTCAGGTCAGAGCAAATACCCTTCAACAGTCCTAGAGCTGGGATACGTTACTCATCTAAACAGGTTGGTTGATCAGAAACATGAAGCAGGCCTTTCTTATATGACCCTGACCCTTTCCTCATACTTGGTACCCCATAATTTAGAATGGTCACCAACAAGTTGACGAATGTTGTTTAGATTATTACATGATTGCTAAAGAAAATGATGTCACTTAAACGTGTTTAGAGTATAATTGTAACCAGTAAATGGTTTTTGGCATAATAAATAAAGAATTTGAAAAAAAAAAATTGAAATCTCCTCTGCATCCTGGACCACAAAAGTTCACATACTATATAACCCATAAGCATTCCTAATATTCAAAGATGTGTAAACTAGTCCCTCCAGACCAGTGGCCCCCAACCTCAGTTCTCAAATACCCCCAACAGGCCATGTTTTGAGAATTTCCCTTAGATAGCTGTCATAAATACCAAGCCATTGACATCGATTTAAATCACCTGTGAAAGGTGAAGGAAATCCCTACATGGCTGACTTGTTGAGGATACTTTAGGACAGAGCTTGGGAACCACCACAAAATAGCAGCATGCACTGTCCAAAATTAAGGGGGCAATTTATAAGTTCCCATGAAATGTATCAGTATACATTTTGGAGCATAAAGACAAGTTCAAGGGGCAAACAGGAATCCAATGGCCATCATTGGCAGTTCTCCAATTATATTAAAGTAAAGTCAAGGAACTTATTGTTCTGTAGAAAACCTAAAACTGGGTACTGTCAAAAGTCTCCATCCTAAACAAGATCCTAAACTGATCCTTAACAAGAACACAGCTCTCCTAAAACAATTATTTGTATATACAATATATTGGGTAAGGTCTTTAGATTGCACAGGCCACTGTAGCCTTTAAAAATGTCTTTATTATTTGGTTTTGGATGGTATTCTGTACTGGCAAGCTCTGAACTCTTTGAAGTAGGTAGAGACCATTAGGTTTGGAATTTTGAGTGCAAGAACATTCAACTGTTCAAATTTCTGGCTACCTGATTCATAAACGGGTAATGTGTATCTAATGCCAAAACTTTTTTGTTATTTCAGTAAAGTGGAGAAGGCTTGGACCCTTTTTTTAAGCTTTTATTGATGTCTCTTTTCCTATTCGATCTGTCCTGTTTACCACTGTCACCAGAACTGGAAAGGAGGGAAAATCCCAAATTTGTACCAGTCGCTCAAGGAATTGAGGATAAATCTCCCAATAGGGACACCTGTTCCAGTAACAACTGCCAAAGAGGGTATTTTCCTTACTTTGGAGAGATTTACCCTTACTTTCCATTTCTATCTACAGGAAAGAAAGTGGTTTCTGATACCTCAACCCCTCACCCCCTGCCCCTTCTAACTAATCAATAGCAGCATGTGACCTTAAGGTCATGGTCATGCCCTGCTCCAGTCTTGAGTCTTCCATAATTTTTACAGGAGGTGGGGTTCTTCTTTGAATGTCCATCTCACTGCCTTTGTGGCATGGAAACTTCCTAATGGCTGTCCGGCAAAGGGGTCCTCTCAGGATCCAGAAGAGGAATCTACAGGGGTGACGTCAGCACTTGGGGACCGTTGGAGACCAGCTGGTGCAATCACATCTGCCTCGCTAACCCAACTACAGACCATATTGCTGCCTGTGTCTCTGTTGGAAAGAGTTCTCCTCACTAGAGATGAATGTGTGATTTTGCAGAACTTGATTTACTAGCTAAAACAGATTTTTTTTTAAGTATCCCAGGAGGCTGCAAGACCCAGGACACATCATTCTGTACCTGAATGGTAGCAGAGTACAGGGCCAAGAAAAAAAATAGAAAAAAAAAATACTCGCAATTCTGCTAGGGGTAGTGGGGGGTGCTTGTCGATTCAAATTCAGATAAATTTAGCAAGAAAATCATGACTCGGGTCCTAACTCTTCCCCACTATACAAAAACTGCAAAAAGTTTTGGCAGAAGCTGGACATTAAATTGATTACTGAGCACAAGACTTGCAAAAAAAAAAAAAGAACTGACATTTTAACTTATATTCTTTTCCTTCAGCTTAATAAATATTGCCACATTGCTGACTTTGTAAGAGCAAAACAGTTTAATCCTTCGTGAATTCAACTTTTCTGTTGCTGAGCAACTTGTAGAACATGCTATTGGTCTGAATTTTCCCTCACTTGAACTTATAACACAGTTATGAGCTGTTTGTTCAAAAAAGTTTGCAGGCTTTTATTAAAAATAATGACATTCGTACCGGCGGTCCCGGAGGTCCTGCGACTCCGATCTCCCCTCTTTCACCTCTGTCTCCCTGAAAGTTGACATCGCAATAAGAAAGGAAGTTAATTATCATGGGTTATACCAGAATAGAAGAATTTATAGACAGACTTTACCCTTTTCATGTACATGATGATGGCCAAACGTAAACTCTGCAATAATATAATTTGTATTCTACATATCAAAATGTATTCCATGTAGTTCCTGAAATGATGAACATCCAAATCTGCAAACTATTTTGCTATATAAAATTTTCACTTTTGTATCAATGGTAATGCCTGATTTATATTAGTATGTAGTATCCTGGGTGTTGGGATGGGTTAAAGAATGGTTTTTAGGGGGCGTGGCCTGACGACACTGCTGAATGGTTGCCTAACTCCACAGCTCCTGTGCTAAACGGCAAAAATCGACCGATCCACGACAGACACCGGGATTTTCAACCACAAAGAATCCTCGAAATTTCAGGAAAGAAGAAAACCTGTAAGGACCTCCACGATCCTCCCTAGTCCATACACTCCCCACCAACTTTTAGGGCCACAGACAGCACCTAGCCAGCTAAAAACGGCAAATCGTGTCCTCGACACCTCAATCCGTTGGTAAGTCGTCACAGCAGTCCGGTGCGGGGGATTTTTGGTAAGAAATTGGGTAGGGTTGTGGGTCCTATGATGTATGATTATATTTAGTCCGTAATGGTAACTATGTTTTCACTTTTAAAATATATCGTTTTATCA
>BLSH010388292.1:517723-544712 GCA_018402905.1 Glandirana rugosa | reverse complement strand
GTTCCCACTTACAAACAAATTCAACTTAACCGCTTGCCGACCGCTGGTCGGCAATTGACGGCGACAAGGTGGCTCTTTCCCGCAAAACGCCATCATACGACGGCGGCTGCGGGATCGAGCTTAGTGAGCGCGCGCGCGCCGCCGGAGGCGCGCCCGCACGCTCACTGTGTTCGGGGAGGGCCAGGGAGTGGGTGCGGCGGAGTCGATCTCCGCCGGCTACCCGCGATGCCCCCCCCCCGGAGTGAAAGAACGGAGGTCCGTGTAAGTAAACAGGGACCTCCGTTCTGTGAGAGGGGGAAGGGCTGTGATCACAGGCTTCCTGTATATGGAGGCTGTGACCACTTCCCTTCCCCAGCTAGGGCAGTCCCCCCACAGTTAGAACACGCCCAGGGAACATACTTAACCCTTAGAGCGCCCCCGGCAGGTTAACCCCTTCACTGCCAATGGCATTTACACAGTAATCAGTGCATTTTTATAGCACTGATCGCTGTATAAATGCCAATGGTCCCAAAAAAGTGTCAAAATGGTCCGACATGTCCGCTGAAATATCGCAGTACCGCTAAAAATCGCAGATCGCCGCCATTATTAGTAAAAAATAAAAAAAAATAAAAACCCCAAAAATTAATTCTCACCATCCGTAAACGCGACCACTTTTGCGCAAACCAATCAATAAACACTGATTGCGATTTTTTTTATCACAAATATGAGGAAGAATATAAATCGGCCAAAACCGGTGAAAAAAAATGTTTTTTTATATTTTTTTTTGGATTTGTATTTTAGCAATAAGTAAGAAATTTGGGTTTTTTTGCAAAATTGTCGCTCTTCTTTTGTTTATAGCGGCGATCAGAAATGACGCAGCGGTGATCAAATACCACCAAAAGAAAGCTCTATTTGTGGGAAAAAAAGGACGCAAATTTCGTTTGGGTACAACGTCGCACAACTGCGCAATTGTCAGTTAAAGCGACGCAGCGCCGAATCGCAAAAAGGGCTCCGGTCCTAAAGCTGGAAATCATTCCAGGGCTGAAGTGGTTAAGGACAAACCTACAGTCCCTATTTTGTTTGTAACCCAGGGACCGCCTGTATCCATTAAAAATACAAGCTCTGGTGGCCTTTGTGCCCATTACAAGGGAGACAAATAGGCGGGGCAGCAATGAAAAGCAGGGGTGGGCTTTATGGAGTCTTGTACTTATGTCATAATGTTGGGATATTCAGTATATATGGTGACTGACATCCTAACATGGACCTTGTCATCAGATCCCCCTAAAATAGTATACCTGACTTTCAAAAAAGCTGCTGGCACACAGTCTCTCACTGTAGGGCTTGGTGCTCAGTTTTCCTTTAGATTTTAGAGACTTTGAGACCTGTACTCTTCATATACGTGTGTATGTATACAGTATCTCATAAAAGTGAGTACACCCCTCACATTTTTGTAAATATTTTATTATATCTTTTCATGTGACAACACTGAAGAAATGACACTTTGCTACAATGTAAAGTAGTGAGTGTACAGCTTGTATAACAGTGTAAATTTGCTGTCCCCTCAAAATAACTCAACACACAGCCATTAATGTCTAAACCACTGGCAACAAAAGTGAGTACACCCCTAAGTGAAAATGTCCAAATTGGGCCCAATTAGCCATTTTCCCTCCTTGGTGTCACGTGACTCTTTAGTATTACAAGGTCTCAGGTGTGAATGGGAAGCAGGTGTGTTAAATTTGATGTTATCGCTCTCACTCTCTCATACTAGTCACCGCAAGTTCAACATGGCACCTCATGGCAAAGAACTCTGAGGATCTAAAAAAAAGAATTGTTGCTCTACATAAAGATGGCCTAGGCTGTAAGAAGATTGCCAAGACCCTAAAACTGAGCTACAGCATGGTGGCCAAGATCATACAGCGGTTTAACAGGACAGGTTCCACTCAGAACAGGCCTTGCCATAGTCGACCAAAGAAGTTGAGTGCTCGGGCTCAGTGTTATATCCAGAGGTTGTCTTTGGGAGATAGACGTATCAGTGCTGTCAGCATTGCTGCAGAGGTTGAAGGGGTGGGGGGTCAGCCTATCAGTACTCAGACCATATGCCACACACTGCATCAAATTGGTCTGCATGGCTGTCATCCCAGAAGGAAGCCTCTTCTAAAGATGATGCACAAGAAAGCCTGCAAACGGTTTGCTGAAGACAAGCAGACTAAGGACATGGATTACTGGAACCATGTCCTGTGGTCTGATGAGACCAAGATATGGTGGTGGGAGTGTCATGGTCTGGGGCTGCATGAGTGCTGCCAGCACTGGGGAGCTACTTTGTTGAGGGAACCATCAATGCCAACATGTACTGTGACATACTGAAGCTGAGCATGATCCCCTCCCTTCAGAGACTGGGCCACAGGGCAGTATTCCAACATGATAACGACCCCAAACACACCTCCAAGACGACGACTGCCTTGCTAAAGAAGCTGAGGGTAAAGGTGATGGACTGGCCAAGCATGTCTCCAGACCTAAACCCTATTGAGCATCTGTGGGGCATCCTCAAATGGAGGGTGGAGGAAGGCAAGGTCTCTAACATCCACCAGCTCCATGATGTCATCATGGAGGAGTGGAAGAGGACTCCAGTGACAATCTGTGTAGCTCTGGTGAACTCCAGTTAAGGTAGTGCTGGAAAATAATGGTGGCCACACAAAATATTGACGCTTTGGGCCCAATTTGGATATTTTCACTTAGGGGTGTACTCACTTTTGCTGCCAGTTTGGACATTAATGGCTGCGTGTTGAGTTATATTGAAGGGACAGCAAATTTACACTGTTATAAAAGCTATACACTCACTACTTTACATTGTAGCAAAGTGTCATTTCTTCAGTGTTGTCACATGAAAAGATATAATAAAATATTTACAAAAATGTGAGGGGTGTACTCACTTTTGTAAGATACTGTATATATATTACCCACCTAGGTAGGTTGCTATGATGTTAGGTAAATGTAGATCTTTTTGGCTCCTGTGCTGTCATTATTGGAGCAGCTATTGTTTTGGGCTGTTAGATTGCACAGGCTGCAGGTTTGATTGCCCCCACTTGTATCCTGGAGGCTTCCAGAACATAGAGGGCTGAGAGAAGCAAATGGACAGCTTGAATGTTTAGATTGCTTCAGGCAATCCATGGAGAGGTGTGCCCAGTAGGTGGCTGAGGAGAACATAAATAGCATGGGGTCTTGAGCAGCCCTGTTCTTGTCTTGCTGGAGAAGTTTCACAGCCTCAGGGCCACTGCCCATTAGAGGCAATTTTGCTGGATTTTTCTGATGTTCATCGAGGTGCCAGCTGTGGCAGAGCTGGAGGGGGCCTGGAGGGGGCCTAATCCTAATCATCTTTGAAGTCTCAACTAAGGATCCGGTCTGGAGCACTCACTGAAGAGTGCCCAGCGGAAACTAAAAAGTGTGTAGCTGTTCTTTGGCACTGTGAGTATTAACCCCTCCCTCACTGATCAGTGTCTGGTGGAAGCTAAGAACTGAGCAGTTGTCCTGAGACATAGAGATAGCTGGAGGAAACTGGGGAATGTCAGCTATCCTGGAGACATTGTTAGACCTGAGCTTAGGGTCCAAGTGACTGTGTGCTACTTTTTTTTTTATATAATTTTTTTATTGAAAGAATTACATTACAAGAGCCAAAAACTGTACAGTGGCCTGGCAAGACCACTGAGGCAATTACATTTTTACAATTTTATAATCAACAACAGGAGATATGTACTACAAGCAACAGTAGTTATAGGAAAAAGACATGAAGTCACATTAAAACCTAACTGCGGAGGGCTGGATGACTTGTTAGGACTGAGAGGATTGTAGATAACTAAGTCCTTTGTATCCAGCAGAAGGGGTGGTGGTACAGAGTAACAGTACAGGTAAAAATAATAACAGTAACGATAGGTATTGAGTTGTGCAGCAGAAGTGGTTTGCGCTTAACCAAGGCCGATTGATATTGCAGATTACTCGTCCTGATCATATAAAGTTCTGAGAGAATCGTGGCTATAGTGAAGAGGGCCTTGGAATAGGACCTGTTCCTCTCTTGAGAGTGAGCGCTCCAGAAAAGCCTGCCACTTTTTAAAAAAGTTTTGACTACTAGAGGGGTGTGAGAAGTCAGTTGTAAGTTTTTCTCTAAAAAGGGTGAGTCGAAGGTCCCTTTTGATCTGAGTAATTGTTGGGGGGGAAGAAAGCGTCCAGGTTTTCAAGATTAATTTCCGGACAATCAATAGCGTTGTTTGAGTCCAAGGGTTAGGGTATTTGCTGTTTTTAGAAGACCATGTAAGAAGTTGCTTGTCCCAATAACCAAAGAGTTGGAGGAATGGATCTTTAGGAAGTTTAATCATTGTAATTCCAAAGATAAATGCTATGGTCTGCTCCCAAAAGGTCCCTTTTTACTTGTACTGATTCCATTGCTCATGTACAGTTAGCTACTGATCATGATGCATATATATGTATGGACAACTCATACATATTTACTACATATATCATATATATATATTCTTTCAACAGTTACTTCCTGTTGGAATGTGGCTCACATCCAGGGACATCCTTCACCTTTTCACCTTGGTCATGCTCTCCCTCCGCTTGGTCCCCAGTTGGTTGCCCCTTCAGCTCCCGGACTGGGGGTCACCTGCTCCTGCCCATGGGGGGCTAGTTCTTTTGGAGTCCATCTGCTAAGATGTAAGTATGGGGTGCTCACTTGTTTATCCCCCTGCTTTCTGTCTTACCAACCCCATACCAATATATAATAAACTACATGTGTTCCTTTTTAGATACTCTGCTTTTACTTCTGAAGAAGCGAGCCGAGCTCGCGAAACGCGTCAAGTACTCATATGCAGTGTATAATTTTACATCTTGATATCATATTACCTTGTATATACCCATTTTGGACGGCCATATGTTCATACTATATTGTTTATGGGCATATCATGCCTAGTTTTCTATTCTGTCATGATGTTGATACTTTTCAGAAATAAACATTACTCTTTATACTTTGGTTTTGTGCATACCTTATACATTCCTCATTTAAAGTCCCATGGGCGAAATTCTGTTGTGTTGTATAATTAGGGATGGAGGTTTGTTTTAAGGTGAGGCAGCAACTGGACCAGTGCTCTATTCAAAAGGTCCCTATGTGTGGACAAGACCAAAAACGATGTGCTAAGGTTGGCTTTGGCAACTGGCATAAAGGGCAAACCATAGAATTTGGGTTGGTAGGACATCTCGAGTATGGGATGTAAGCTCGATGTAACATTTTAAGTTGTGTCTCTCTCCAGGATTCATTAGGAGTAAGCTGTAGAATGGAGTTGTATTCCGTGAGTATCTTATGGTAAATGTTTGGGTCGGGAAAGTCTGTATTCCATTTGGTGGCGGCATGAGTGGCCGAAACTTGGGCGGATGCAAGAACTAGCGGCTTATATAGTGCCGAGATAGAGCAGGTTCCTTTGACCAGTAAACTGTCCATTAGAGAAGATTGGAAGCGGGTTAACCTCTCTTTATCTGAAGCCTGTAGATAACTCACGCATTGTAGATGAGTGTAAATGAGAGGTCGGCAGGGAGTATAGCTCCGCAATGTCTTTGAAAGGTAGAGGGGTTCCCGTGGCAGGATTGCATAGGGAAGCAAATTTGGTGAGGCCGTGGTCTTCCCACTCTTTGTAGGCTTTGTGCTCCATTCCCGAGGGAAAACCAGGGTTCCTTTGTATCGGTGCGTGCCTAGAAATGGAGACAGGCAGTTTCAAACATTTTCGAGTTTCTCTCCAAGCAACAATTGTGTCTCTCAGAAGAAGGCTATGTTTCAAGTCCTGGCGAAGTAGGTTTGGTTTGATGTGAAGTAAAGCCTCCAGTGAGAAAGGATAGACCATTGCCAACTCTAGATCATATGACCTGTATTGGAAGGAATTGGATATCCAATCTAGGCCTATACGGTTCAGGCATGCCAAATTGTACATTCTCGTGTCTGGTAGGTTAGTCCCTCCCGCGCCTCTAGGGAGATGAAGTTTATTAAGGGCAATACGGGCCCTTTTTTTGTGCCATAAGAATTTAGAAAGTGCACTGTGTAGTATCTGAATATCCTTATGTTTAAGGAGTAGTGGGATAGTTTGCATAGGGTATAGTAATTTGGCGAAGCTGACCATTTTGTAAAGGTAACATCTCCCTAGAAGCGAGAGGGGAAGATCCATCCAGCCCTCCAATTTCCGCACTATCTTAGAGATTAGAGGAGGAAAGTTTAGAGTGTAGATAGAGGAAGGACATTTACCAATTCTGACACCTAAATATGTGATATGAGATTTTGCCATAGAAAAGGGAGAGGCGGAGGCCCAGACAGGAGGTCAGGGGTTTCCTAAACATAAAACTTCGCTTTTGCTCAGGTTTATGCGGAGTCCTGAACATGACCTAAATTCCTCGAACATCTTTTTGATGATTGGTATATCTGTGGTAGGATTTGCAGAGAATATGAGTATATCATCTGCAAATAGGGCTGATCGGATCTCTAAATCTGCGAAGGGGATGCCATGAAAGGGGGCCTTAAAAGTTATATGTCTGGATAAAGGTTCCATAGCAAGGTTAAACAGCAAAGGTGAGAGCGGGCAACCTTGCCTTGTACCCTTAAATAGCTTGAATTCTTTAGAAAGAATTTCCGCCACTACAAGTTTTGCCATAGGGGAGGAGTACATCTCGCTGAGTAGATGCATAAAGGGTCCGTCAAAGCCCAATTTGTTTAGCACCATAGAGAGCCAATCGAAGTTAACATTATCAAAGGTTTTTTTCCGCGTCTAAGGCAATGATGGCTAGATCCGATTCACGATGTGAATTTGCATAATCTAGGGCCATCATTACCTTGCGAATGTTTAAAGTGGCGGTTCTGCCTTTGACAAAGCCAGATTGCGCGGAATGTATTAGTGAGGGGAGAATGTTAGCTAGACGTGTGGCTATTATTTTTGAGAGAATTTTTGCATCTCGGTTGACCAGAGAGATGGGGCGATAGGAGCCAGGCTCCAAAGGGTCCTTTCCCTTCTTTTCGAGTAATATGATAATGGCTTGATGACTTGTTGGAAGATATGGGCCGCCTTTCCAAATGTGATTGTATACTTCAAGTAAAGTTGGGCTAAGTAAGTTGTGTAGGGATCTATAGAATTCACCAGTGTAGCCATCAGGACCTGGAGCTTTGGCCAAAGCTAAATTCTTAATGGTGACACTTAATTCTTGGGACGTTATTGGGGCATTTAGTTGATCGCGTTGTGAGGGAGAAATTTGGGGTACGTCCAAGTTATCTGGCTTTAGGGACTGTAATAGGGTCCAGGGCATAAAGGGTGGTGTAGAAGTTATTCATGATTTTGGCCACCTCGTGGGGTTGGGTCTTGACGGAACCTGAAAGATCGCGCAGCGCACGGATATGTGTGGGTGTGTGGGGGCCCCTGCAAATTCTCGACAAAAGCTTCCCTGGCTTATTTCCAAATTTAAAGAAGACAGCATCTGAGCAGGCTTTTCTGGACAGTTCTAGGGTATCTGTCCAATGATCGAACTCCTGCTTGGCCGCCATCCAAGTTGCCAAATTGACTGTCGAGCTATGCTCAGAAAGGGCCCGCTGGGCCAATGTGAGTCTCTGGAGGGCCTCTTTAAATTTAGATAGGCTGTGCTTTTTAAAGGATGAAGCATAGGAAATTATTCGGCCTCTAAGATAGGCTTTACCTGCTTTCCAAAATAGATTTGGGTTTTCCCGGTGCTCTACATTGTCCTGGGAGTATTCTTCCCAGGCCTTTGCAATGTAGGTCTGGAAATCAGCTGTTTTGGTTAAAAACGATGGGAAACGCCAGGGTTTGAGAGACGGAGAGGGGATGGGATCTAGTAATGATAGAGAGACTGGGGTGTGATCGGAGATGGCTATCTCCTCAATTTTAGTCTCTACCATAAGAGGGAAGCAGTTATCCGTGCCAAATATGTAGTCTAATCTGGTGAAGACTTTATGAGGTGTAGAGTAAAAAGTGAACTCCCTATCTGTGGGATGTTGAAGTCTCCACAAGTCTTGTAGACCCAGGGATTCTACAGTTGATGCTAGGACGGTTGGTTCGGGGGAAAGGGCGCTATCCATTTTTTTCTTGAGGTGGGACCTGTCCTCTGAGTCATGCATGGTACTATTAAAATCACCGCCCACGATATGGGGGAGATTGGGGTGTTTTAGGAGATGAGCTGCTAAGTTTGTAAAAAATTGTTTATTCGGGTTATTGGGGGCATATACATTTGAAATCTGCAACGTTCTGTCGCCCCAACTGAGACGAATCGTAACCATGCGTCCTTGGGATTCTGAATCCTCCGAAAGGACTTTACATGGGAGGTTTTTACGTATTAAGATAAGGACACCTGCTTTGCGCCCAACGGCACCTGAACCCAGGACTGTCCCAACCCAGAACTTTTTCATTAGGTGGAAATCAGATTGAGATAAGTGGGATTCCTGTATAAGAGCAATGTCCGTGTAGAGCCTTTTAAGGTGCCTCAGGATTTTAGCTCGCTTGATTGGTGACCTAAGACCCTTGACATTCCATGTGGTTATCCTCATAAACAAGGGGTGTGGGGTGACAGGATGCAGATGATTTTGTTCTTAAAGAAATTAGGGAGGTCAGATGTATATCTAGGGGCATGGTGGACCTTCTGGAGTGTCTTGAGGGAAGAGATGGGGCTGTAGGAGAAGGAAGGGTTATAGCTGCCTTGTGTGCACAACATTGCTGAAAACATATAATAGATAAACAGATCAAAATCAAACAAAAAAGAATACAATAGCCGTAGCAGGGACTTCCCTTTTTTCCACATGTACTCACTGCAATAATTCAGTTCCCTAAAACAAGAGCCCTGTGCTAGTGGTGCTACAGATCTCCATGAGGATTGGGTATCCGAGGTAATGAGAAACCCAGAGGTTGAGCGAAAAAGAAAATGGTGTAAGTGGCAGCACGGAAGATGAACATTAACCTGGCAGCCGCAATCAATCGCTCTGTAGCAGGCACATTATGAGAGACCGATCAGGTCTGGCCTTCAGCCGCCTGTAACCCCGTCGGTTTGAAGTGTTTTAGAGGGTCTTTGCAGGGGCTTTTCTGGTCTGAAGGGCGAGAGGATGAGGGATCCCTCGCTGCTACTCTTGCGTAGGACTCTAGCCGGAGAGAGCGTAGGTAATGTTCCGCTTCTGAAGGGTCCTGATAGTATAGCTGATCCCCTTGAGGCGTAGAATGGCGGGGAACGCCAAAGTAAATTTGATGCGTCGTTTGAAGAGCTCTGTGCAGATTGGTTGAAAGGCCTTTCTCCTCTTGGCTACTTCCGCTGAATAATCGGCGAAAATTAGGATGCTTACTTAATCTATGCGCAGGAATTTCTCCTGGCGGTACTTCTGTAAAATCGTATGCTTGTCTGCATAATTCAAAAATTTTGCGATTATAGGATGTGGAGTCTCGCGGTCCGATTTGGGCGCTCCCAGCCGATGGGCCCTTTCTACTGTGCATGGGCCCAGAAGGCCTAGCGCTTCCGGGATTTTGACCCCGCAGAAATTTACCAGGTCTGTAGCAAGGAGGGATTCTGGTACTCCTACAAACCGAAGGTTGCACCTTCTGGACCTATTTTCCAGATCCTCTAATTTTTCCATCATCCATCTGATCTGTTTGTCTTGGACCTGATGAAATTTTTGGGATTGGTAGGCCTCATCCTCCAGGTTGGAGATACGTTGTTCCGCTTTGTTGAGTTTCTCAGCGTGTTCTTTCAGTTCCTTGTGGAAGTTAAGCATGCCAGCCTGCACAGCTTGTTCAACTGAGGCGAATATGGTGGGAGCCAGCAGAGCGGCCACTGCTTGGGCTATGCGGTCGGTGTCACTGGTGCCAGTGATGGGAGGCTGAGTTGGAATGGCGATCGTCTCCATTCCCGTATCCGTCGGTGGGTCCGAAGGTAGGGGACGCGCAGCCAGGTCCAATCGTGTAGACGTGTCCGAACGAACAAACACGTCCGGGCCTCGATGTACAGTGGAGAAGTGGGGACAGCCCTTCTCCACGAACCGGTCCATGCAGGTCTTCACAGTCTTCTGGGATGCCCGATCCTCTGTGCTAGAAGTTGAATATGGTCTCCAGGGCGGATTTCTAGGCCAATATTCGGGATTGCTGTGGGAGCTGAGAAGAGATGCAGCTACTCCAAGAAGCGCCGGAACCGGAACTCGTGTGCTACTTTTAAGGATACAGTACATGCCAGCAGTAGCTCTTTCTGAGACAATTCTAAGGCTCCATTCACACCTGAGCGTTTTGTAGCTCAAATATGCCTGAAGCATGAAGCTACAAAATGCTGGAGGGGAAAAAAAAATAATGTTTCTGAATGGAGATGGTTCACATCTCCACTCAAAAACGCCTAAAGCCAAACGCCTGAAGCGCAAACTTTGTTGCGCGAATCGGGCATATTCCGACGTTTCTTACACTTTTCTATTGACATAGAATCAATGGAAAAGCGCCAAACGTGTGAATTAGCACGACATTGGGCGTTTGCAAACGCCCTATGTCGCGCTACAAAACGCACGACAAAACGCTTCAAATATGCCTGAAAACTTGTCGCTCAGGTGTGAATAGAGAGTCTCAGTTCTGGCCATTCCCGTTAACCCATGGCATAAGGGCAGACAGGCCTTGCCTAGTCAAGTGTGTCCTCCTATTACAAGTCAACATTTTTGGAGTATCCTGTGGCATCCCAACCCCTCTCCTGTTACAAGTTCTACAAGCAATAAATCTTAGGACCATGTCTCAAAGTATCTAAAAACACAGGGAAGCCTGAGCACCCAGCCCTATGGAGAGAGACTGTGTGGCAGTAGCTTTTTGCAAGTAAGGTCTACTATTTTTCAGGATGTGGTCCATTTCCCTGCTAGAAAGAACTCTAATATGCAGCTAAAGCTGGACAGGCTGGATATTCTTTTTTTTATTGTTTTGCTTTAATATAAATGTGATGTAACCTCCTGCAACATTATTCAGCAGGTATTTCACAATGTTTCTTAAGGTTATGTACAATTTTATCATATAATTCAGTGGTCTCCAAACTGCAGCCTTGGGGCCGGATGCTGCCCTTTGCTTGCCTTTATTCATACATTGGGGCACTATTCCTCCCACTGATACACTATTCTGCCAACTGACATCAGCAATGGTGCACACATTTTCCCATTAACACCAATAATGGGGTGCTGTTCCTCCCAATGATACCAACGATGGGGTCCTATTCCTCTGAATAATAACAAATCTGGTGATGTTTACACCCACTGATGCCAGGGAAGTCTGAAGGACAATAAATTGGTTAAGAAAGGTTGGAGACCCCTGATATAAGTCCTCATCATATTACCAGGTTTTGCTATATCATACACCATGGAGCATGGATGGATTTCAGATTCAGATTTAGATAATGGCAGCAAAGTGAATGTAGAGAGTTGGGAAGCAAAGTGTATAAGAGGATGAGATGCCCAGTTCTGCACTGGGACCAGGAAGGGTTTAGCTACACCTCTGAGAATTTACAGTATATCAGTTTATTGTTTACAGAAATTCCATTCCAAAAATGCCTTGCAGGATCAAAATATTTTACCTGGTCACCTTTGTCTCCTTTTGTTGCAATACTTCTCCCCTGTGGAAAGAAACAGATATATTCAGAATTTGTATTATTCCCTATATGTGTACTTCAAACCAATTTCCAATTTTTGGATAATGTAGGGAAAAGTCTGGTATTGCTATCTGTGCCCCCACTTGGGCAATTTACCTTTTCTATTTGTCGTGATGGAAATGATGGCAATTCAAAAAAGTTACAGTTGTCACCCGAACAGGAGGTGAGGGAGAACCTTAGAAATAGGACGACACCTGTTCCAACGACAACTGTCTAAGGTGGGGGTTTTCCCTTAGTTTGGAGAAGTTCCTTGTTACAGGATAGGAAGTGAAGAGAGAGCTCCCCAATAGGATACAGGCAGCAAAAAGAGACTATTACGGTACTATTTCTATCCCAATAAAAAAAATATATATATATTTGAAATGTTGGTTGTAGATACACTTTAAGCCAATGGTTCTCAACTCCGGTCCTCGGGGCCCACTAACAGGCCAGGTTTGCAGGATAACTGAAATACATCACAGGTGATATCATTTACTGCTCAGTGATTGCAGTATTCTAGTCTGCATCTCCCCAAAGGTAATACTAAAAATCTGGCCTGTTGGTGGGTCCTGAGGACCGGAGTTGAGAACCACTGCTTTAAGCCCATCCAACCATAACTTTAGTCTTGTTAATTAATGGGTGGAAAGAGTTACATTGTGTCCACTTAGCCACAAAGGATTTTGTTCTTATCTACGCCCTTCAACTCACTAACATTCAAGGAAGAGCTAAGGTCTATGTAAAGGCTGAGTCCTTATCTGAGATCAGATGGGCAGAACTACACTGAGTGATGGGGGAGGTAATATCATTTGTGGTCACAGAATGGAAGAACTAGTTGTGCCAGCAACATTCCTAAAAATAAATCAGTGTTTTAATGAAAAGTCCCAGGAAAGTTCTCAGACTTCAAACCATCTGTTTAAACTGGGTATACATTCAGGGCCGACCTACCATGGGTCCCAGTGGGTCCATTGGACCCAGGCAGCACTTTAAGAGGGGCAGCAAATTGATCCACAGCCGCCTCTCCTTCTCTTCTATTTACCCAGCAAATTGACAAACAAGATTTTTTTTCCAGCGGTTTTGTGTCATTATTATTCTTATAATAATACAGGATTTATATATCGCCGACTGTTTGCAATTTGCGCAGTCATGATGACAGCTGCCTCCCCGGACCGCTTTGTCTGCCCCTATACTACCCTAGCGTGCCCATTTACTACCTTAGCCTGTCCCTATACTGCCCTAGCGTGCCCATTTACTACCTTAGCCTGTCCTTATACTACCCTAGCGTGCCCATATACTACCCTAGCCTGTCCCTATAATACCCTAGCCTGTCCCTATAATACCCTAGCGTGCCCATTTACTGCCCTAGCCTGTCCCTATAATACCCTAGCCTGTCCATATAGTACCCTAGCCTGCCCATATACTACCCTAGCCTGTCCCTATACTACCCTAGCGTGCCCATTTACTACCCTAGCCGGTCTATATACTACCCTAGTCTGTCTCTATACTGCCCTAGCCCGTTTATATACTACCCTAGCTTGTCCCTTGGAATTGAAGATAATGGTATGCCATATAATTTTGCATATAGACAAGGTGCTGTTACATGTAAATCTGACTTCCTGATAAATGTAATTTTAATTTTAATTATCATGATAAAAAAATGGATGTGGGGCCTTTTGGTGGGCGTGTTTTTTTTTTATTTTTATTTTTTGGGGGGGGGGGGGGGCAGCATTTCATTCTTGGACCCAGGAAGCACAATGTCTTGGGCCAGCCCTGTATACATTGGTAGATTTTCAAATATAAATTTTCGTTTTTAGAGTGTTTGTTTGATTTTGTAATCATTAGTGCCGTGAAATCGACATTCGTTTTCAACCACCGTAGTGACGAGGACATTCAAAGAGGCAGGATGGAAAATTCTAACATTGTATGTGTTTTTGTTCAGGAAATTACATTATTGCAAAATCAAATGTTAAAAGCAAACATCCCAAAAAGGATGAACTCAGTAAGTCGGAATATAACATTGACAAAAAATTCAAAAGAATAAAAATATTTTAAAACATTTAAAAATGTGTTATATTCTGATTTTTGCATACGGAGTGCACAGAGCTGTGCCGTGGTTGGCCACAGCCATCAGCAGGTTCACAGCCAAAAGCATTGGCTGCAAGCCTGCTGACAAACTGATTTGTTGAAATCTGTTACAATTGTGTTTTGGAAATCCTGATACATCCAAATCTCCAAACAATGAAAATTTAGTCTGAATTTTGATTCCTATGGAAAGGAATTCCACATTAGTGGTTCGTTTCGTTCCGAATTAAAATTTGGATGAATTTTTGTTTTTTGGAAATTCGGATGTATCTGAATTTCCAAATTACAATAGTACCGAATTTAAATAGATCCGAATAAAGAAAAAGAAATTTCGGACGCAATTCAAATTCAAATAATTTTCAAATTGTTTTTGAATACTTTTTGAATTTTAATAGTTTTCAAAATCGAATTAGAAAAGTCCTCGAATTTGAATAGTTTTCCAATTTCCTAAGAGAACAAAATAGAATAGAAAACAAAGGAATAGAACAGAAAAAAAAAAACAATAGACTAGAAAAGAATATAACAGGAAACAAAAGAATAGAATACAACAGCTCTGTTCCCCTCCACTACATTATATTCTTTCATTTTTTGTTATATTCCCCTCTATTGTATTCTATCTTTTTCCATTCTATTCCTCCACTTTCCACTCCACCCCATTCTCCTTGGAAACTGGAAAACGATTCGAAATTGATTTGAAAACTTTTCTAATTGATTAGAAAACGAACAAATTAAACAAATTCCAAAAATGAATTAAACAAATGAAACAAATCTAACTAAACGAACAAATAACAAATCGAAACAAAACAATTTTTTTCACCTGCACATGTCTAATCCCTATAGCCAACCTAGCACATATAATTTAAGTTTGAATTGTAATAAAATGTTTTGATTCGCGTACATTTACTGCTGCACCATGGCAGCATCCCGCGAATCGCTGTCTATAAACAGCGGCTCGCTCTCGTGCCCGCTGCACTCTGCAGGAGTATAGCCGAAGCTCGGATGGACTCAATCTCCGCTGGCAATGACTCTGTCAGTGGGCATGTGAGAGGTCTACTGATCCTTGTCACTGGGATCAGTTTGATCTCTTATGCCCCTGGCAGCCCAGCCCCTCACAGTTAGAACACGCCTAGGGAACACAGTTACCCCCTAGATCGCCCCTTGCAGGTTAACCCCTTCTCTGCCAATGACATTTATACAGTAATCAGTGGATATTTAAATTTCTGATCGCTGTATAAATGTCATTGGTCCCAAAAAAGTGTCAACAATGTACGACATGTCCGCCCCAATATCACAGTCCTGATAAAAATCGCAGGTTGCCACCATTACTAGTAAAAAAAAAGAAACTGTAAAAAAACACCAGAAATTAATTCTCGTGGTTTGTAAACGCGCCAGCTTTTGTGCAAATCAAGAAACGCCGATTGCGATTTTTTTTTTTTTTTTTTACCAAAAATATGAGGAAGAATATAAATCGGCCAAAACCGACGAATACATTTTTTTTTTTGGATTTGAATTTTAGCAAAAAGTAAGAAGTATTGTTTTTTTTTTTTTGCAAAATTGTCGATCTTTTTTTGTTTATAGCGGCGATCAGAAATGACGCAGAGGGGATCAAATACCACCAAAAGAAAGCTCTATTTGTGGGGAAAAAGGGACGCAAATTTTGTTAGGGTAAAACGTTGCACGACCGCGCAATTGTCAGTTAAAGCGACGCAGTGCTGAATCACAAAAAGTGCTCTGGTCCTAAAGGGGGAAATCCTTCTGGGGCTGAAGTGGTTAAGTATATGATTTTTTGATATATATTTCCTATGTGGGGGGGGGATCAGCACCATTAAAATCCCACTTACTTTCCTTTTTGTTGTTCTCTACCTTACCGGGATGAAGTGCTGATAGCATAGGTGAGCACAGCCTATTGCATTAGGGTGTGCACCTCAAAGCTCAAACACATATGTGTGTGTGCATGTGTATTTATACTGATGGTGTCAGTAGGGCAGGGATTGGTGTCAGTAAGGCAGGGATTGGTGTCAGTAGGGCAGGGATTGGTGTCAGTAGGGCAGGGATTGGTGTCAGTAGGGCAGGGATTGGTGTCAGTAGGGCAGGGATTGGTGTCAGTAGGGCAGGGATTGGTGTCAGTAGGGCAGGGATTGGTGTCAGTAAGGCAGGGATTAGTGTCAGTAGGTCAGGGAGTGGTGTCAGTAGGGCAGGGATTGGTGTCACTAAGGCAGGGATTGGTGTCAGTAGGGCAGGGATTGGTGTCAGTAGGGCAGGGATTGGTGTCAGTAGGTCAGGGATTGGTGTCAGTAGGGCAGGGATTGGTGTCACTAAGGCAGGGATTGGTGTCAGTAGGGCAGGGATTGGTGTCAGTAAGGCAGGGATTGGTGTCAGTAGGGCACGGATTGGTGTCAGTAAGGCAGGGATTGGTGTCAGTAGGGCAGGGATTGGTGTCAGTAAGGCAGGGATTGGTGTCAGTAAGGCAAAGATTGGTGTCAGTAGGGAAGAGATTGGTGTCAGTAGGGCAGGGATTGGTGTCAGTAACGCAGGGATTGGTGTCAGTAGGGCAGGGATTGGTGTCAGTAGATTTATTTTTATTATTTATTACAATTTTATTTTTTTAATTAGTTTTGTTTACAAATTTTGTAGGAGCCCCTTTGGTGAAGTATTAGGGGAAGGAAGGGCTTTGGTGAAATATCAGGGGTTTAAACAAGGGCAATCTGCACCACACAGGGTGATTAGGGTGTGCCCCGGCCCACCTGGCACACCCTGTGCGCACATCTATGGCTGATAGTCTCAGTTGGACCAAATACGATTGTTCAACCTAGCAGCCAACCTAGCACGCCCTCAACTCCCTTCATTTTAACCCTCACGCTACTATACCACCCAGGGCTGGCCCAAGACATTGTGCTGCCTGGGTCCAAGAATGAAATGCTGCCCCCCCCCCCAAAAAAAATCACGCTCACCAAAAGGCCCCCACATCCATTATTTTATATCAAGAAAAAAAAATTAAATTAAATTATTCTGTCAAATTTACATGCAACAGAACCTTGTTTATATGCAAAATTATATGACACCATTATGTATGTGGACAGGCTAGGGTAGTATAGGGGCGGGCAGAGTGGCCCGGGGGGCAGTTGTCGTCATGACACACAAAACTGCTGGAAAAAATATATTGGTGGTCAATTTGCTGGGTAAATAGAAGAGAAGGAGAGGCGGCCAAGGTTCAATTTTGCTGCCCCTCTCAAAGTGCTGCCTGGGTCCAATGGACCTACTGGGACCCATGGTAGGGCCGGCCCTAATACCACCCCCCTTAGAAGGAGGCAGAGACCCAACCACAGAGACAATGCAATAATAATTGTTGTACAATAAACAGTTACGTGTTAATAGACTTACAGGCTCTCCTTTGTCTCCTTTCAGACCTGAAGGTCCGACAGGCCCCGGACTTCCGATTTCTCCCTGCGAAAGAAGAGGTATAATCGTAATTTTTACTGCTTTGTGTAATATACTTCCATTTATATAGAACGCTGTAGACTGGCAGACTTGCTTTGGATCAGTGACTCAAAAGGTATTGAAGCCAGTGGATCAGCATAACAGCCAGACAATAGAAGCCCCCTAAATTCTCTCAGGGTAGGTTTACTCAACACTGCATGTTATGCAAGGCTTACCTTGGGGCCCATTGGACCAGGAAGACCAATTTCACCCTAAAACACAGAAGAAACACTCATTACATTTCTAGCATACATTGCACAGCATACTAAAGGAGTTGTAAATGATATTTGTAGTGAGCAGATATTTTAAGTGTTTCCTTAAAGCTGAACTCCAGGATAATTAAATATTGTCTAAATCCATTCATCATGTGTATTCTTCTAAAATCTTGGTGTGCTTTGTGTATTTCCTCCAGATCTGTGCAGTAATCCAGTGTGAGACTTCCTGTAATAAAGACCACTCACTGCTGCTCTTTCTCCTTGTGCAAGGGCACTGGTCTTGTCCCCGCCCCCTCCTGTAATTTTCTGCAGGCAGCCTGTAGTGGGTGGAGTCTGCTGGGCCACTCCCATTGCTTTGCTCTCTGCACTGGCTATGTACAGCACAGTGAGGATGTCACTGCCACTGGGTTGCAAAGACATCTGATGCACACAAAGTGGATTTATATCCTTTGTAGCTATTAACCTCCCTGGTGGTATTCCTGAGTGAGGCTTGGGGTGAATTTTCAATGCCAAAAGCGGTAACGCCAAGCCACACTCGGGATCGCCTCGCTGGATCCAAGGTGGCGTTACTCACCTTGTCCCCTGGATCCAGTGATGTCCCCGTGCCGTGACTGTGGGCTGTGTCCACCGCCCGATGCCTCTGGGTTCCAGGCTCCGTTCCCTGCGAGCGTCGCGTCGCATGGGGGCAGAGCCCGGGGGCAAATTCAAAAAGTGAAACACACACAACACATCCAGTACACTGTGATCTGTAATATTACATTACTGTATGAAATAATTTCACATCCCCTTTGTCCCTACTGGTTTGCCCTGTGCCCTGCATGCTTTTTTATATTATACAGGTTGAGCCATTTATATGGATACACCTTAATAAAATGGGGATGGTTGGTGATATTAACTTCCTGTTTGTGGCACATTAGTATATGTGAGGGGGGAAACTTTTCAAGATGGGTGTTGACCATGGTGGCCATTTTGAAGTCGGCCATTTTAAATCCAACTTTTGTTTTTTCAATAGGAAGAGGGTCATGTGACACATCAAACTTGTTGGGAAAAACAATGGTGTGCTTGGTTTTAACGTAACTTTATTCTTTCATGAGTTATTTACAAGTTTCTGACCACTTATAAAATGTGTTCAATGTGCTGCCCATTGTGTTGGATTGTCAATGCAACCCTCTTCTCCCACTCTTCACACACTGATAGCAACACCGCAGGAGAAATGCTAGCACAGGCTTCCAGTATCCGTATTTTCAGGTGCTGCACATCTCGTATCTTCATGGCATAGACAATTGCCTTCAGATGACCCCAAAGATAAAAGTCTAAGGGGGTCAGATCGGGAGACCTTGGGGGCCATTCAACTGGATTGGTCGTCGTGGGCCAGTTGAATGGCCCCCAAGGTCTCACGTTAAAACCAAGCACACCATTGTTTTTCTTGTGCAATTCCCAATAAGTTTGATGTGTCACATGACCCTCTTCCTATTGAAAAAACAAAAGTTGGATTCAAAATGGCCGACTTCAAAATGGCCGCCATGGTCACCACCCATCTTGAAAAGTTTCCCCCCTCACATATACTAATGTGCCACAAACAGGAAGTTAATATCACCAACCATTCCCATTTTATTAAGGTGTATCCATATAAATGGCCCACCCTGTAGAATTCATTCTTTCTGCCTGGAAACTTGAGAATGTCCATGGCATCCAAAAAGCGTTCCTTTACATCAAAAGTGTTTTTTGATCAGCTAGAAAACACGATAGTAAATAAGAATCACTTGCAGAATTGAGTGATACTGATTTTTGGGGAAATTTATCATCAGACACTGAAAGTGACGACAGCGACAATTCTGCAACTCAGCAAATTTCACAGTTTTTTTATTTGATTACATTATTGAATACATTTTATTATTATTATTATTATTGTATTATTATTTTTGATAATTATTTATTATATTATAATTTATGATTTCGTTATTTCAAACTTTATCATACCCCGGGTGTCTACTAGACTCTTGTTTGGACAGATTTAAGTGAGTTATTTCTAAGAATTACAGGCCTACAATATAAAACGCCAAATCTCTATGCAAAACAATGCACCGCTTTTAGACGCAAAAATCTGACAGAATCACACCGCCAGGGAGGTTAAAGAACATACTGTATATAAATAAAAACTTTTGTGCCTGGACTTCAGTTTTAAAGCCCAAATTAACTTAAAAAAAAAAAATCTAAATACATTTCAGGTGCTTGCAAGAAAGGATATAAATACAATAAAATGGATGTATGATGGATAATGTTAATTGCACTTTTATCATTGACTGTAGTCTATGTTATAAAGTTTTAATAAATAGGTCCCACAAATTTTCTAAAGAAAGTAGAAATGGAGCCCTAAAATGTATAAGTCAAAAGAGGATAAATGAAAATTTTGTTTGATATTCCATGAGAGATAAGGGGCATTCATACTCAGGTATTTGTTCTGCGATGATGAAATGACTTATTGAATTTTAAACTTTTTTTTATTTATTTTTACTTTAGTAGAAGAATGCAAAAAATATACTGTATGAATCAATGGCAATATTTGGATATTAACAAAATTGTATATTATTTAAGGTTGTTCTAAAAAGTATCCGAACAATTGCAGGCAATATCAGATTACCTGCCTTCAACAGATATTCTAAGCGTGCCTCTATTTTTGATCAACTCAGCAAAATATACTTTGTATGCAAATGTAAAAATAAAAGTGTTTTCTACCAGTGACAGGAGCCCAATACTGTTTTATTAAATAAAATATAAAAAATGTATTGCAAAATATAAAATAAAAAACATATATAATATATATATACATTATCTCACAAAAGTAAGTACACCCCTCACATTTCTGTAAATATTTTATTCTATCTTTTCATGTGACAACACTGAAGAAATGACACTTTGCTACAATGTAAAGTAGTGAGTGTACAGCTTGTATAACAGTGTAAATTTCCTGTTCCCTCAAAATAACTCAACACACAGCCATTAATGTCTAAACCGCTGGCAACAAAAGTGAGTACACCCCTAAGTGAAAATGTCCAAATTGGGCCCAAAGCGTCAATATTTTGTGTGGCCACCATTATTTTCCAGCACTGCCTTAACCCTCTTGGGCATGGAGTTCACCAGAGCTTCACAAGTTGCCACTGGAGTCCTCTTCCACTCCTCCATGACAACATCACGGAGCTGGTGGATGTTAGAGACCTTGCACTCCTCCATCTTCCGTTTGAGGATTCCCCACAGATGCTCAATAGGGTTTAGGTCTGGAGACATGCTTGGCCGGTCCATCACCTTTACCCTCAGCTTCTTTAGCAAGGCAGTGGTCGTCTTGGAGGTGTTTGGGGTCGTTATGTTGGAATACTGCCCTGCGTCCCATTCTCTGAGGGGGGATCATGCTCTGCTTCAGTATGTCACAGTACATGTTGGCATTCATGGTTCCCTCAATGAACTGTAGCTCCCCAGTGCCGGCAGCACTCATGCAGCCCCAGACCATGACACTCCCACCACCTGCTTGACTGTAGGCAAGACACACTTGTCTTTGTACTCCTCACCTGGTTGCCGCCACACATGCTTGGCACCATCTGAACCACTTAAGTTTATCTTGGTCTCATCAGACCACAGGACATGGTTCCAGTAATCCATGCCCTTAGTCTGCTTGTCTTCAGCAAACTGTTTGCAGCTTTCTTGTTCATCATTTTTAGAAGAGGCTTCCTTCTGGGACGACAGCCATGCAGACCAATTTGATGCAGTGTGCAGCGTATGGTCTGAGCACTGACAGGCTGACCCCCCACCCCTTCAACCTCTGCAGCAATGCTGGCAGCACTCATACATCTATTTCCCAAAGACAACCTCTGGATATGACGCTGAGCACAGCACTCAACTTCTTTGGTCGACCATGGTGAGGCACTGTTCTGAGTGGAACCTGTCCTGTTATACCGCTGTATGGTCTTGGCCACCGTGCTGCAGTTCAGTTTCAGGGTCTTGGTAATCTTTTTATAGCCTAGACCATCTTTAAGTAGAGAAACAATTTTTTTTTTCAGATCCTCAGAGAGTTCTTTGCCATGAGGTGCCATGT
This sequence comes from Glandirana rugosa, assembly GCA_018402905.1. NCBI lineage: Eukaryota > Metazoa > Chordata > Amphibia > Anura > Ranidae > Glandirana > Glandirana rugosa. The sequence continues at coordinate 523,223 of BLSH010388292.1, read as the reverse complement.
TGAATTTCCAGTGACCAGTATGAGAGAGTGAGAGCAATAACACCAAATTTAACACACCTGCTCCCCATTCACACCTGAGACCGTGTAACACTAACGAGTTACATGAAACCGGGGAGGGAAAATGGCTAATTGGGCCCAATTTGAACATTTTCACTTAGGGGTGTACTCACTTTTGTTGTCAGTGGTTTAGACATTAATGGCTGTGTTGAGTTATTTTGAGGGGACAGCAAATTTACACTGTTATACAAGCTGTACACTCACTACTTTACATTGTAGCAAAGTGTCATTTCTTCAGTGTTGTCACATGAAAAGAGAGAATAAAATATTTACAAAAATGTGAGGGGTGTACTATATATATAATTTAAAAAATATATAAAAATTTGTATAAATATATTATAATATTATATAAAATATGTCTATAACTAGTCCATACCGAACCGTAATGTTTATTGCTGTGTAGAGTTCAAGCGGTATTAAACCTCAAACCAAAAAATATTGCAGCGTCCAAATTATTAGATGCGGTGGCTGCATTTGTTTTCTTATTTTTAGGCTTTTCCCCTCTGTTTTCATCTGGTGATCTGGCCAGTAACACACCTCCTGTATTAGAGCATCCCACTCTGGATGAAGGAGCACAGACTGCATTGTTAGTCTGGGAGGAGGGGAGTGTTAGATGTACTAGCAGATTTAGATACATAAATAAACAAACAAACTGAAGCCAAACTCCAGTTCAGATTATATAATTAGTTACAGCAAACATTTTTTTTTTCCTTTTGGGAAAAATGTTTTACATAAATAAGTAAAAGCTGATCATGGTAAGCACTCCAGCTAGTGTTAAATGCTTTGTCCTTTTGAAAAACAACAGACTTACTGTCCGGATCTTCAGATGAAAAAAGAAGAAAGAAAGTCTAAAAAAAGAAAACAAATGCAGCCACCACATCTAAGAATTGGTAAGCTGCAATATAGAAATGTTTTTGCTGTTGGGTTGAATACAGCCTTAAGGAGTGGTAGGCCTCCTTTGGGTCCCTGCTTTCCTCTTACTTTTTGCCCCCCCCCCCTTTTTTTTTGTCTCTGTTCGTTTTTTTCCCTTTGCCTTTCGTGTAATACTCTTCTTTTTTCTCTCTGTCTGTTTTCACATCGTGTTGGTAATACAATCTCAATATGTTGTGGGGGTTTAGCCCCTAATGAACAAGCTGTCCTGGGTCTTTGGCTTAAATGCTTGCTTTTCTCCCCTGGATAAAAGGGAATGGTGATATTCCTGATTGCTCAGCATGTTTCCAATGTTATTCAGATAGTCCATCCATTTCAATTGAACCAAGATACTGTTTTTGTGACAATGGCATTAATGTTGTGTAGACTTATCCATACTGTAAGTTCATACTATTGGCCGAACAATTGGTGTCTGTCTTTTCGCTATGTAACGACTCTTTACCAAATTTTAAATAAAGAATTAAAAAAATATATACAACCCCAATTCCAAAAAAGTTACCTGTTTAACTAACCAGTTGCCCACCGCCGATCGGCATCTGATGGCGACAGAGTGGCTCTGTAAGGCAAAACGCCGTCATATGACAGCGGCTGCCAGATCGCGCACAGTGAGCGCGCGCGCCGCCGGAGGCGCGCCCGCGCGCTCACTGTGTCCGGGGAGGGCCAGGGAGCGGGTGCGGCGGATTCGATCTCCGCCGGCCACCCGCGATGCCCCCCCCCCGGAGTGAAAGAACGGAGGTCCGTGTAAGTAAACACGGACCTCCGTTCTGTGAGGGGCGAAGGGCTGTGATCACAGCCTTCCTCTACATGGAAGCTGTGATCACTTCCCTTCCCCAGTCAGGGCAGTCCCCATACAGTTAGAACACGCCCAGGGAACACAGTTAACCCTCAGAGCGCCCCCTGCAGGTTAACCCCTTCACTGCCAATGGCATTTACACAGTAATCAGTGCATTTTTATAGCACTGATCGCTGTATAAATGCCAATGGTCCCAAAAAAGTGTCAAAATGGTCCGACATGTCCGCTGAAATATCGCAGTACCGCTAAAAATCGCAGATCGCCGCCATTACTAGTAAAAAAAAAAATAATAATAAAACCCCAGAAATTAATTCTCATCATCCGTAAACGCGACCACTTTTGCGCAAAGCAATCAATAAACGCCGATTGCGATTTTTTTAATCACAAATATGAGGAAGAATATAAATCGGTCAAAACCGATGGAAAAAAATGTTTTTTTATATTTTTTTTTTGGATTTGTATTTTAGCAAAAAGTAAGAAATTTGGGTTTTTTTGCAAAATTGTCGCTCTTCTTTTGTTTATAGCGGCGATCAGAAATGACGCAGCGGTGATCAAATACCACCAAAAGAAAGCTCTATTTGTGGGAAAAAAAGGAAGCAAATTTCGTTTGGATACAACGTCTCACGACCGCGCAATTTTCAGTTAAAGCGACGCAGCGCCGAATCGCAAAAAGTGCTCTGGTCCTAAAGTGTGAAATCCTTCCGGGGCTGAAGTGGTTAAAAAATGTTATAACAAGCCATGAAGCTGGTTTTTTTTTCAAAAAATTCTGTCTTTTTTTGTTTGTTTAGCAAAAAATAAAAGCCCCAGCAGTGATTAACCACTTCAGATCCACGCTATAGCCGATTGACAGCTACAGCGTGGATCTAAATTGGCAGGAGGCCGTCAATAGACGTCCTCCCCTTTCCGCGCCGGTTCCCCGCTCTGTGAGGGTGGGGGGGGGGGGGCACGACAGATCTACTGATCCCTGATCTACTGATCCCTGTGATCAGCATCAGTGAGATCTGTTATGCCCCTGATCGTCCCCTGCAGGTTAACCCCTTCCCTGCCAATGACATTTATACAGTAATCAGTGGATATTTTTAGATCTGATCGCTGTATAAATGTCATTGGTCCCAAAAAAGTGTCAGACATGTCCGCCGCAATATCCCAGTCCCGATAAAAATCACAATTACTAGTAAAAAAATTAATAAATAATAAAAACGCCATAAACCAATGTCCATAGTTTGTAGGCGCTATAACTTTTGCGCAGCCCAATCAATATACGCTTATTGCGATTTTTTTTTTTTACCAAAAATATGTAGAAGAATATATATTGGCCTAAGCTGAGGAATACATTTTTTTTTTTATTTTTGGATATTTATTATAGCAAAAAGTTAAAAAAAATTGTTCTTTTTTCAAAATTGTCGCTCTTTTTTTGTTTATAGTGCAAAAAATAAAAAGCGCAGAGGGGATCAAATACCACCAAAATAAAGCTCTATTTGTGGGAAAAAAGGACATCAATTTTGTTTGGGTGCAACGTCGCACGACCGCCCAATTGTCATTCAAACAGTGACAGCACTGAAAACTGAAAATTGGTCCGGGCAGGAAGGGGGTTTAAGTGCCCAGTAAGCAAGTGGTTAAATACCACCAAAAGAAAGCTCTATTTGTGTGAAGAAAATGATAAAAATGTCATTTGGGGATGCCATGAAAAATCTACATAAAAACAGAATACAATATTTTGCAAATCTCATAAACCCATATTTTATTCACAATAAAAAATAAAAAAAACATATCACGTTTAAATTGACCATTTTAAGAAAAAAATAAAAATAAAGTAATTTTGAAATTGACGGCGGCAACACATTTCAAAAAATGTTGGGACAGGTCCCTCTCCTCCTTTGTCTGGAAGACGCAGAGCGGTGCCCATGGTTGCCAAAAAGAATGTTAAGTTTCAATTCGTCTGACCACAGAAAAGTTTTCCACTTTGCAACAGACCATTTTAAATGAGCTTTGCCCCAGAGAAGACAGCGGATATGTTTGTTTTCTAGATTCTGTTGCGAATAAAATATGAGTTTATAATCCTTACTCCGATCAACTGCTCCCATCACAACCAAATTATCTCCAATAGACTTCCTTCTCGGCCTGGCAATCCCTATGTGGTCCAAACAATTTCAAATAACCGCTACTCATATCATCATTGCAGCACGCCTGGCACTAGCAAGAAGGTGGAAGAACCTACAACCTCCTACAATACAAGTAGTAATTACAATCTTGAATAACAACCTCCAACAAGAATATGGTTTCTCCAAAGCCAAACTCACCACTACAACTTTCTACAGGAACTGGGACCCTTGGCTTAGTGCAGTGGGGTAATTAGGTTTTGTGCTGCCCTAGGCCTGACTAAACTCGTGCCCCCACAGTTGCGGAATGCCGGCTGCTCGCACAACAACTCATTGGTTGGGGTCTGCTGCCTGGGATGCCTGGACCCCCACATATGTATGGGTTGCCCCCCTCTGATGGCGGCCCTGCCTGTATTATCATACTGGCAGAACTAAAAGTGTAAGCTGGTGGGGACTTTTTTCGTGCTGCCCCCCTGCAAAGTGCCGCCCTAGGCCTGGGCCTCGTTGGCCTAGGCCAAGATACAGCGTTGGCTTAGTGACTGTAGAAGTGTTCCACTAGAATGACTTACCATCCACTAAAGATCTATGGCAGTATTTACCCTTATACAGTATTTACCTTTATACCTTCAAATTCAATAATGGGTCGTCAGCGCACACATCCCCACACCTAGTAACACCACAACGAACTTTGCCAACGTTTGTGTCTAGCTGCCAACCCCAAAATTTCAAAACGTCAACTATTATTTGATTAGTAGTAATCACAAGTTATACAAAGTTCTAATGTTAATACATATTTAAGCATAGACATATAACCAATATATGTACTTGCTCTCATATGGAAAATGTAAATGATAATCTCTACGTCAGCCTTTCTCAACCTTTTCAACACCGAGGAACCCTTGAAATAATTCTCCGGTCTCGGGGAACCCCTGCTAAAAATCTACAACTCATGATACATTAGTGTGATGGTCAATGGGAAGAATGCTCCTTACATTTGTGGTCATTGGGAAGAATTACCCCCTTACCAGGGGAGTTGCTAGGTCTCCAAAAGATCTGGGGCTAGAGCCCATAGCAGCGAAGTAAAGAAAGTCATATGCTTGAGTATATATATATATATATATATGTATAAATATAAATATTGTTGATCTCAGCGGATCACAGATCGTTGGTCACTGCAGTGTCGGTGCTGAGGAAGGGACGGGTCGTAAGTTTCGCCTGCTAGAGACCCCTGGGACTACATTCACCCCCCGAGAGACCCCTGGGACTACATTCCCCCTAGGCGTGAGTCTATACATTGTTATAAATATAAATATGTATATATATATATATATATATGAGTTCGTATACTGAAAGAAATGAAGCGACGATACCCGAGATCGGGGTCTAGAAAACCTCTGGATCGTTGAGGGGACCATTCCCCCATTAAGAAGGGTTACTGGTGTTTACATTCCTCGTAAGAAGGGTAACTGGTAGTGTGATTACATAGTACTCAACATCTAAAAATCGTCCCCAAGGGGCTCTGGCCTCTTAATAAAGTTCCCAAGGAGCCACAACTTTTCCAACTCTTTCCGACTGCATCTCTAATAGTAAATGTAAAAGGTATACTCTCGTTCATGTATAT
>BLSH010388292.1:487201-517604 GCA_018402905.1 Glandirana rugosa | reverse complement strand
GCTGTCGCGGAACTACAAATCTCATGAGGCTTTGCAAGGCTGACAGTTAAAACCATGACTTCTACAGGCAGAGGCATGATGGGACCTGTAGTTCCGCAACAGCTGGAGGGCCGCCAGTTTGACACCCCTGCTCTGGAGGAACCCTGGTTGAGAAACCCTGGTCTACATACATTCCAACGCGTATACATGTTATATTCTGATAATGTATCGTCTCATTTCCTTGTACTCTTGAAACACTGAATAAAAATTCAAAGTTAAAAAAAAGAGATTTTAAAATCATTGCCTTATGTTTTTATGTAGATTTTACACTTTTTTTGGAATTTGGGGTATATATAATATGTATGATAAAAGGTAGAGCTTTTGCGCAAAAATATATTGTTGATGCACATTGCGACATTCTATTTATGTTGACAGAAAGGTACATTTTTAGACATTTCATACAGGGTTAAACAAATGGTTTCTCCTGGAAGTACTTTACCTTCTCCCCGAACGGGCACTGGGAGCAGTTGATGGTGCTGTTTTCACTTCCCCTGTGCTCCACCAATGTTGGTGTCGGTATGATGGGTGGGGGCTCTGTGACTACAGTCACCACACACTAAAAAATAATAAAAATGATATCACATTTCAAAATTGTATTCAAGTGAATTTATCACTAGATAAATACATAAAAATTGATTTGGGAGTAGCATGTGGTAATTTAGCAGAAGACAGTAAATGGGAACTAAGAAAACAGGTTTGTGATTCGGTGGGTCATTCGTTGGGTTACTGTTTATCAAAAAGGAATCACAACCTAAAGTGTATGTAAATCGGGCGGCACAGTGGTGTAGTGGGTAGCACTTTCGCCTGGCAGCAAAAGGGTCGCTGGTTCAAATCCCAACCACGACACTGCCTGGAGTTTGCATGTTCTCTCTGTGCCTGCGTGGGTTTCCTCCGGGTGCTCCGGTTTCCTCCCACACTCAAAAGACATGCTGGTAGGCAAATTAGATCCTGTCTAAATTGTCCCTAGTATGTGTATGTATGAATGTGAGTTAGGGACCTTAGGTTGTAAACTCCTTGAGGGTAGGGACTGATGTGAATGTACAACGTATATGTAAAGCGCTGTGTAAATTGACGGTGCTATATAAGTACCTGAAATAAATAATAAATAAATAAATAAATCCCTAACAATGGACTTCTCCTATTTTCACACTTTAGGTCTGTTAAATATACAGACCAAGAAGGAGGTCCCCTAAGGCTTTGTCCTTGGACCCTTTCTAGTCTATATCTACACCTCCTTTCTGGGCCAGCTGATGGCCTTCTATGTAGGGTTGCCACCTCATCCCTTTAAAAATGAACACATATGAATTACACAGGCTCTGTGGCTGATTAACCAGTTCCACACCGCCCACCGTCTATTTACGACGGCAGTGTGGACGCTGGGCGCGAATCGCCGTAAAAAAGCGGCGATCTGCGAGTGGCCGCTAGGAGGCGCGCACGCGCCCGCAGCACTCCTGAGGAGTGTGCCCGTGGCTCGGGTGGACCCGATGTCCGCCGGCGAGCCGCGATGAGCGGCCACAGGCAAAGAACGGGGAACCGCCAATGTAAACACGGCGGTTCCCCGCTCTGTTAGTGGGGGCATGGGAGATCTACTGATCCCTGTCACTGTTAGATCTCTCATGCCCATGGTAGCCCAACCCCCCCACAGTAAGAACACACCCAGGGAACACAGTTTACCCCTAGATCTCCCCCTGCATGTTAACCCCTTCCCTGCCAATGACATTTATACAGTAATCAGTGGACATTTAAATTTCTGATCGCTGTATAAATGTCATTGGTCCCAAAAAAGTGTCAAAAATGTTCGACATGTCCGCTGCAATATCGCAGTACCGCTAAAAATCGCAGATCGCCGCCATTACTAGTAAAAAATAAAAAAAAAATAAAAACCCCAGAAATTAATTCTCACCATCCGTAAACGCAGCCACTTTTGCGCAAACCAATCAATAAACTCCGATTGTGATTTTTTTAATCAAAAATATGAGGAAGAATATAAATCGGCCAAAACTGATGAAAAAAAAAAATTTTTATATTTTTTTTTTTTGATTTGTATTTTAGCAAAAAGTAAGAAATTTGGGTTTTTTTTGCAAAATGGTCGCTCTTCTTTTGTTTATAGCGGCGATCAGAAATGACGCAGTGATGATCAAATACCACCAAAAGAAAGCTCTATTTGTGGGAAAAAAGGACACAAATTTTGTTTGGGTACAACGTCGCACCACCGCGCAATTGTCAGTTAAAGCGACGCAGCGCCGAATCGCAAAAAGTGCTCTGGTCCTAAAGTATGAAATCCTTCCGGGGCTGAAGTGGTTAAGGTGGCAATTAAACTCACTTGGTGTCTTATCTGCATTAAATTAGCCTCAGAACAACCTGTGTAATTCATGTGTGTTCGGGTTTAAAGGGATAAGGTGGCAACCCTACTTCTATGATTTCCAATCTCCATGTTAATGACACCCAACTCTCTCTACTCATCCAAATTTGTCTCTCTACACTAAATATTCATCTCCACTCACCCGTACTGCCTACCCCATCAATCCCCTCAAGCATCGCTAAATTACTAACAGACATATCAGTAATCATACCACACCAAACAAGTTCAATCTTTCCAAAACTGAGGTTATAATATTTCCTCATACAACTATCCTCCCCCCCGCTCTTGCCAGGATGCTGGGTGCCAGGACTTTGTTCACCTGCTGGTGGCACTGTGGCTTCCTAGGTGGAGCGCTGTAGTGTAGTGTGGTAGTGTCCACTAGGGGGTGTCTCCCAGCAGCCAGCAGATCCCAGTAATCAATCTCCACTTGGTGTTGGCTGCTGGGAGGGTTTCCAATTCCTCCTCTACTTGTGCCTCTCACTTCAGTGTTTTGCCTGCTAGCCAGATGCATGCTTGCTGTTAAATCCTGAGCCCGATTCCTGCCTTGCACTTATGTCCTGCTCATGAACTTGCCCCACATCCTGTATCCTGCTGCCGTGTACCCATTCCCCTTGTTCCTGACCCCAGTCCTCGTTCCCCCCTTCCATGCATCTCCAGTTTTTCCCTGTGATCTGAGTTCCTCATTTTGTATATATTGTATTATAGTTAGCTGTTTGGAGGGACTTTGGTTTCACTGCAAATAAATCCTACTTTAAAGAGGAACTAAACCCTGATGGGGTTTACTTCCTCTATTTCCCCCTGCAAAGTAAAAGCATAATAGGCTACTATGCACCGCATAGCAGGGTTGCCAACCGCCAGTAAATTTACTGACAGTTTGTAAAAATCAGTGATTTTTACAACTGTCTATGATATCAGGGTCCGATAATTTGTCATACTGTGCTGATTTTTTAAGTGTAAACCAATCAAATTACATGATATGGGCATTGGCAGTGTTTCCATGTTGTGTTTGAATATTAATTGCCTTCGTTTTTAATGGGAGTTCTGTTATTTTTCAGGTTGGCAGTAAAAAACGTTCTCCGCCAGTAAATTTTTCATGTTTTGCCAGTAAAAAACGCTACGGGAGGTTGGCAACACTGCGGCATAGTAGCCTATTATGTGTCACTCACCTGCAAACAAAGCCTGTGATGTCCCCTGTGCAGGCAGCGTCCGTCTTCAGCCCCTCTTCCTTCTGGGGCCCCGTGACTCCGGCTCTGTGACTGGCTGGAGTCGCATGCGGGCCGTTTCTTCACTGCGCATGTGCCGAATGATGTCGGCAATGACAGTACACTGTATATCTTCTGAACTGTGCAGGTTTAGGAGATATGCAGGAAACCTACAGGTAAGAATTATCATAGGCTTACCTGTAGGTTAAGGTGACCAGACTCCCCGGTTTCAGGGGACAGTCCCCGGATTGAGGACACTGTCCCCGGACCAAATCTGTCCCCGGTTTTGTCCCCTGTTTGGATTTGAAGAGGGGCCCAAGCCATTTCAAAGACAGCCAGTGCAGAATTAAAAAAAAAAAATTCTGAATTACATCCCCACTCTGCTGCTCCTACTAGCTTGGGGGGGTGTAATTCCCACTCGCATGTTCTTCTGCCTTGGCTCAAGTCCCGGCCAGCCGCCTGCCCGCCGCAGTGGAGTAATCTTGCTCTGCTCAGTTCCGCTCCCCACCCAGTAGTAGCCGGGGCCCAAACAGAAAATGTGAGGCGGGCAGTGGTGGTGACAGCAGAGAAAGGCAGCTGAACCCAGCAGCAGGCACAGAGGGGAAGCGCATCCGATTGTGGGGCTGCCAGTGCTTTCAAGGCTTCAACACCAGTGTGTGCTTTGGTGGTGTCTGTGAATAGACTACATTGCACTGTGTCTGTCTCTCTGGCATAATGGATGGCATCATAATTCACAGGCAGCAGGCATTCTATCATGGCTCTGGCTGGCATTGCACTGCCACAGTGTGTCACATAAAATGGCTTCTGGGACAGGGATCTGTGCCTTCCCTTAGTAAAAGCAACCTCTTCCACAGTGAGAAAACACTGGTTAGGCACACATTTAACCCTTTGATTGCCCTAGATGTTAACCCCTTCCCAGCCAGTGTGATTAGTACAGTGACAGTGTATATTTTTAGCACTGATCACTTTATTAGTGTCACTGGTTCCCACAAAGTGTCACTTAGTGTCTGATTTGTCCACCGCAATATCGCAGTCCTGCTATAAGTCACTGATTGCCGCCATTACTAGTAAAAATAAAATATGTCCCTGGATTTCATTTTAAAAATCTGGTCACCTTACTGTAGGTTAAAGTGGTTGTCACGAGTTGACGGCCACTTTAAATTGATATAGTCTGGTCACAGTCTCCTGAGTGTAGCCGTGCAAATCTGGCCATCCCTGCTGATTATTCATGTCACTAGGTGTAATTGTGGTCTCTGAAATGTTTTTCTAGCCCAAAATCCAATCCCTTTCCAAACCTTGACACGTCACCTCCGTAGCATTTCCAAAATGAGCCCTACCTTAACCAACTACTCTATTAGGCTACTAATTCACTCCATTGGTATTTCTTCTGATACCTCGACTATCGCAACTCCCTCCTCGTGGCTTTCCTCTGCACACACAATCTCCCCATCAGTCTCTCATGAATGTTGTTCCATCTTAACAATGACTCAGCATCCGCCACCCCTCTCTGCCAATCTCTCCACTGGTTTCAGCTCACCCAATTAATACAATTTAAAATGCTAACAGCATACAACTCAACCCACAACTCTGCTCCCAACGACCTTGTCTGAAAATATCAACCAAAGCGTCCGCTCTACTTCTGCTCTCTAGCTCCCTTGACACCACCTTCCATGCTCACATCAAGGACTTCTGCAGAGCTTCCCCCATCCTCTGGAACTCTCTACCCCAATCTGCCTATTCTGTCCACCTATAGGTGAACCCTGAAAACTCATGTCTTCAGGGAAGCCTATTCTACCTCCACCTAACAACTAACCTTTTACTTTATCCATCAGTTCATCCCCCCACAATTAGCTTTCATATGAATTGATTGTTTGTTTTATATTTTAAGCTCTAATGAGTGGGGCCCCATGGATCCTGCCTGAAATCTTGTATATGTTGTGGGCTCACTGACTGTGTTGCGTATTATCAGTTACATTGTTGTGTTGGAATGCTAGTTTATAAAGTCAAATTATCAACACCAATTCTCATATACAGGCGGTCCCCGGGTTACAAACAAGATGGGGTCTGTAGGTTTGTTCTTAAATTGGATTTGTTAGTAAGTGGGAACAGAAACATTTTTTAAGTTTGGCTTCAGCCAAAAAACTATTTGTAAGCATTTTGGATAGCATAGGGAAGGGGTAACACCCCTGTAATGTTTGTTTTGTTGTCTAGGTTTCTGTTTAACCACTTCCTTACTGGGCACTTAAACCCCCCTCCTGCCCGGACCAATTTTCAGCGCTGACGCTCTTTGAATGACAATTGCACGGTCATGCGGCGTTGTATCCAAACAAAATTTGCGTCCTTTTTTCCCACAAATAGAGCTTTCTTTTGGTGGTATTTGATCCCCTCTGCGTCATTTCTGATCGCCGCTATAAACAAAAAAAGAGCGACAATTTTGAAAAAAAAACAATATTTTTTATTTTTTGCTATAATAAATATCCAAAAATAAAATATAAAAAAAAAATGTATTCATCAGTTTTGGCCGATATATATTCTTCTACATATTTTTGGTAAAAAAAAAAATCGCAATTGGCATTTATTGATTGGGTTGCGCAAAAGTTATAGCGCCTACAAACTATGGACATTGATTTATGGCGTTTTTATTATTTTTATTTTTTTTACTGGTATTGGCGGCGATCTGCGATTTTTATCGGTACTGCGATATCGGGGCGGACATATCGGACGTTTTTGACACTTTTTTGGGACCAATGACATTTATACAGCGATCAGAAATTTCAAATGTCCACTGATTACTGTGTAAATGTCATTGGCAGTGAAGGGGTTAACCTGCAGGGGGCAGTGAAGGGGTTAAATATGTTCCCTGGGTGTGTTCTAACTGTGGGGGGGCGGGGTTGACAGGGGCATGACAGATCTAACTGATCCCAGTGACAGGGATCAGTAGATCTGGCATGCCCCCCCCCTCACAGAACGGGGAACCGCCGTGTTTACTTCGGCGGTTCCCCGTTCCTCCTCTCTGTAAGGAGATCGCGGGTCTCCAGCGGACATCGGGTCCGCCCGACCCGCGGGCACGCTCCCACAGCGTGCGGCGGCATGTGCGCGCGCCGCTCGCGCCTGCGGGAGCGCACCCAGCACAAGCTAAATGGGAGGATGTCTATTGACGTCCTCCCGGCATTTTAGAGCCGCGCTGTAGCCGTCATTCGGCTATGGCGCGGATGGCAGGTGGTTAAAAGATTTCACCTCACTTCCTGTCCCAATGATAATTGGATTTTGAAAATTTTGGGTTGTTGTGGAAACAAACCTTGGTGATAAAGTATCAGTGGAGACCCCTTTTTCCCACAATAACTCTTGCAGGAGTGAATTTCCCTTCCTAGGGGGAGATTTCCTCTCACTTCCTGTTGTCTCCCTGGTTTGTAAGTAGGAGTCGTTTGTAAGTTGGATGTTTGCAACTAGGGGACCACCTGTATTATACTGGGAATACTAGTTGTGCCACTATGTGTAAGTATTATTCCTGAATTAATGTGTTATGATGTCATTTCTATGGTGCGTTCCTGTTTCTATTACAAGAGGGGCTACAGCAATGTGTCCAAACAGCATCTGGCTGGTAAGAAGACATATCTGCAACAGTTCATCCAATCCAGATGGAAGAGGAAAGTAATGCCACGAGAATGTGGCAGAAAGACTTCCAACTGTACTTCACAGGAGCCCCTGATGGTGGGAATGGATTTAGCTGTAGGACACTCCTATAAGATGTAACATTAAAAGGTGACCCAGGGCATTTGTTTTTTATTATTATTTTTTCCTTGATTTTTAGAACTGTGATATTTTTCAAAGCAAAAAATAATCAAAGATCTAATCCAGCACTTTAGGTTACATATGTGTGATACAATGTATCATTATCTATTAACATAAATATAATTTCATACAGGTCCATTAGGGATGTCACAGCAGGTCTCCAGTTCAGCATGCCTTGAGTCACAGTAGATAACGATACGCTGAAGGTCGAACTGGAAAGTAAACATAGATGATCAGCTCATAGGTTCAGCCCATTAAACATGATCATGTACATGGTTGCATATACATTTTATCCTCTGCCAGGAAGCCTAGACTTACATCAACAGGAACGCTGTCATACAGACGTTTTCCGATCACTGTCTTCCCCTGGATGTCAATGTTCTCACGTTCATCGATGGGCAAAGTCACAACCAGCTTGCAGTCAATGTACAAGGTGACAGTCTTTGCCTGCACACTGATGGCAATTTTGTGCCAGTTCCGATCGAAGAGCTCACTGACTTGGGTTCCGCGAAAGTTAGCTTTCACTGCATCCTTTGTGACACCCACAGAACTGTACTCCAAAGCCTTGTTCTCTCCGTCCAACCTCAGCGAGACCTGTAAGATCACGAAATCATTATCAGTTCATGTATTCACAACTGACGACTGGTAGCTTTATACACTATATGGCCAAACATTTGTGGGCAGCTGGCCATTATACCTACACTATATGGCCAAATTCATGTGCAAACCCCTCCTCCAAATATTTGAATTCAGGTATTTTCAGTGATGGGTACTGTTAATGTTATGGCATATAAAGATGTTTTAGGCAGTTGTGCCCTTCCAACCTTGTGGTGCCAGTTTGGTGAAGGCCCTTTTCCGTTCCAGCATGGATATGCCCCTGTGCACAAAGCCAGCTCCATAAAGACATGGTTTGATGAAGAGGAACTTGAGAGTCCTGCACAGAGCCCTGACCTCAATCCTACTGATCACCTTTTGGATGATTTGCCAGGCTACCATCTGACCTTTTTTTTTTGGCTTATTGGGCCTTCCTAGAAGAGTGGAGATCTGCAGAGGCACCCGGTAAGGAAGGAGATGCCTTGACAGTTGTTATATGTATGGTCTAGGACCAATGAAGATGAACTGTTGATGAATTCATTCCTCAAGCATCTTTTTCCTTTATGGGCACCTCTGCTGATCTCCAATCCAATTTTTGAGGCCAAAATCTGCAATTACTGTTTGCAGAAGGATCAAATAGCACACCATTGCAGGGTTTTCTGGAAAAGCCCTGATGAGCATCAAGCGATTTCTACAAAGTGATGGGGAATTCCATTGTAAACAGTTGTCTCCAAAACATTGAAAGATTTCCTCTCACCTCCTGTTCTGGCGACAACTGTGAAATTTTAAATTTCTCATTGTTTTCTGCCTCAGTGACAATGGCCATCAGGATAAACAACTCAATTTCCACAGAGGGGACACAGACAGAAAACAACTATCCAAAACTAAAATAACATTTTTGGGCTATATATGCTTTAGGTTCCCATCTGGGGCTCTGGTACTTGTCCCGGAATTCTACAATGCAGGACCTTTTGCAGTTTTGATTTTCAAATTTTCTGTTTCGCTGTGGGTTACTGGAATGTGCAAGGACATCCTTAATGCTGAGTAATCTAATATGGCTGCATTGCTTTGCAAATTTGTATCAGGCATTACCTGCGGTATTCCGTATTTGTCAATGATTTGCCAGATGTACCAATCCTCCCGTCTGGAGGCCTTTCTGAACCTGAAGGTGGTTACAAAGGCGTACTCATCCGGAAGACCTTGTGGAAAGATGTCTCTGGAAAAGACGCACAAAATGCAACATATGTTAGTGGTGTACAGTTTATCATTTAAGCGAAACTAAAACCATCAATATTAAAGGTTTCAAAAAACAGTTACATTCCTGGCATAGGATACTAACTGTCACATTTGCTTTTGCTCTCACCCAAACTGTCAAGCCATCAAATAGCTGGAGCCATAACTGATCACATGTGCAGCACCATGGCAGTTGCAAATCAAACAGAGGCTAAGATGGCAGCTTCCTTGGCTAAAAAGGATAGGAGGCTTTAGTTCTGCTTTAAAGTGTTGTCATTGAAACAGGAACAATAGGGCAATATTCCAACACTTGATACAGGGACCACTAAGAAATATTTCACTTACTTTGTAAACATATCAAAAAAATCCTCTTCAATACCACCCATCAGATGCCCAGCATAATTTAACCCACTTCCCAGGGGATGACACCCCATGGGGGTATGTCATCATTCAGCCTGGGCTCACGGGAGAATTGGTGGGGACGGCACCAATATTGCTATGTGAACACCATTCTCTCTGGAACTATGGACCACCCACTGCTGGAGAAGACCTGAAGAAGACCACGCACACCACGTGATTGGCTAGAAGACAGTTGAAAAAAGGTTATGTTTTTTAATGATGTACTCTAGTGGAGGGGGTTCATTTTGGAAGGGCTAGACTAATCTGACGTTAGACCTTAGATAAAAATGTGGATATGTTACCATTTAGTACACATTTACCCAGTTACCCAAAAGTAATTTTGGTTCAGACCAGGCCACCTTCTTACATTTTCCGTGGTCCAGTTCTGATGCTCACGTGCCCATTGTAGGTGCTTTTGGCTGTTGACACCGGTCAGCATGGACATCCTGACTGGTCTGCATCTGCACAGCCCCATACACAACAAACTGCGATGCACTGTGTGTTCTGACACCTTTCTATCGGAACCAGCATTCACTTTTTCTGAATTTTGGCCTACAGTAGCTCTTCTATTAGATTGGACTACACAGGCCAGCCTTCCCTCCCCATGTGCATCACTGAGCCTTGGCCACTCATGACCCTGTCACCAGTTTGCTGGCTTTCCTCCCTTCGACCACTTTTGGTCAGTCCTGACCACTGCAGACCGGGAACATCCCACAAGAGTTGCAGTTTTGGAGTTGCTCTGACCCAGTCTTCCAGCAATTGCAATCTGGCCCTTGCCAAAGTTGCTTAACCGCTTGTCGACCATATAACTTACATATACAGTGGCACCAGCGGCTCTCCTGTTCCAGATCCTGTACTAAGTATGTGATCTGGCACCTCCAGGTAGGGGGCGCGCGTGCACCTGGCTGCGCTATGATTATACACAGCAGATGCCGACAGGTGCTGGCCATTGGATGACCGTTTTTCACCTGCCCATTGTTGGGAAGACACACAGGACAGTTATCTGCCTATGTAAACAAGGCAAAGCTCTGTTCTGTCAGAGGGGAAGTAATGGATTTTCTTTCCCCGCAAAGCAAGGAATAAAATCCATTACCTCCCTTAGTAAAAGCACCACACATAGTACACCGAAACACTGGCTAGGCACACATTCAACCCTAGAAGTTTAACCCCTTCCCAGCCACTGTCATTAGTACAGAGTGCATATTTTTATCACTGATCACTGTATTAGTGTCACCAGTTCCAAAAAAGTGTCAGTGTCCGATTGTCCGCCGCAATATCAAAGTCTTGATATAAGTCGCTGATCGCCACCATTACTAGTAAATAAATAAATAAAAATTCCAGTCTATAGCCCATAGTTTGTAGACGCTATAACTTTTGCGCAAACCAATTAATATACGCTTATTGGGATTTTTTTTTGCCAAAAATATGTAGCAGAATACATATAGGCCTAAACTGATGAAGAAATTCAATTTTTTTTTAAATTTTTTATTGGATATGTTTTATAGGAGAAAGTAAAAAATATTGTTTTTTTTCAAAATTGTCGGCTTTTTTTATTTATAGCACAAAAAATAGAAAACAGCAGAGGTGATTAAATACCACCAAAAGAAAGCTCTATTTGTGGGGAAAAAAAGAACATACATTTTATTTGGGTACAGCGTCGCACGACCTCGCAATTATCAGTTAGAGAAACGCAGTGCCGTATCGCAAAAAGTGGCCGGGTCATGAAGGATGGTAAATCTTCCGGAGCTGAAGTAGTTAAAATGTGTTTTTATAGCTATGCAAAAATGTTTTGGCTTTTGTTTAAATTTTAAATTGAATGGGCTGTTTTACAAGGTGATCGTTTTCAATCACTTTAAGCATGCACGGGAGTTTACAGTCATGGAGCAGAGAGAAGGTCTCCAAACACATTGTAGTGGTCAATATAGGGTTAATATGTGCAGCCACATAAGTGAGCAAAAATGTTGACATTTTGATCTCACTCAGATTTTGTTCATGTGTTGACAAACGCCATGTAAATGTAATAGATTTCCGGAGAGAACGCCCACCACGTTATCTTATGCCTCAGTGCCCTTTGTCGCTCTCCCTCTGTGAATACATTGACATTTGACATTTCTTAGGTTGTGTCTCTTCCGTTGAGGACAATAAATAAAGCACGATCAGAATTTTGTGCCGGGAATCTGGTGGGTGTGACGGAATGCTGCGTTCATTCTGGTAGTTTTAATAAACGGATTGCTGACCGGTGCCCTGTGTTATATTAGAGGGCTCACCATGAATACAATACAAAGATTCCGGTTGCGTGGAAGACAGGGATACCTTTGTATGGTGGTGAAGTGGATCAAGCACCGGTTGTATTTTTTCAACTTATTTACATACATGCTACAGAAGGATGGCGCCATCTTTGTTCAGACATGGTTTGCAGTGGGCATCTACTTTGTTACACAGTTGTGGGCGGGGACACTTGCCCTGCATGTAGGAGTACCTTTCGCCGTGCACGTGTTCGTCAATTCCCTGGGACCAAGCAGGGACTGCATTCATGTGATAGTCAAACATGGCGGTTCCCCAGCTTAGAGATGAGCTGTACACTGTGTGTAATGTGACTTGCGGGTGCTTGCTTGGCTATGCATAGACATGCACATATTTGTACATTTGGGCCCCTTTCACATGGGCCTTGTCCTGACGATGCTTGAACGCTACCTGTCCTGACCTAGGCTTTTCCCTAGACTCCGCTCTGCCTCCTGCTCATCTACTGATCTTGTGTTGCTGACCTTTGCCTGTATCCTGACCATTCTCTGCCTGTCATCCATGCCTGTGACTATCTGTTGTTGACCTGGCTTGTCTGACCATACATCCAATTGTTTGTCTGTCCTGCTCTGCATACTGCCTTGTTCCTGCTGGTTCTTCGCTTGCTGTGAGCTGACAGTTTTCCTGCACCTGCAATCAGCTCACTGCCTGCCAAGGAACTGCCATCTGCCACCTACCCAGCCCAGGGTCTGCTGCTCCTGCTTCCATCCCCTGTTGCAGCTATCTAGCCCAACTCTGGAGATGCACCTGCTACTCACCTCTGTGACCAGCGGAAGATCATACAGGCACTAATAACTCTCGCAGCCACTGAGCAAACAACAGTTGCCCTTGAGCCCGGAGCTGTACGAGAGGCCTACCTCTACATGTCAGGCTCTGCCACAAGGTAGGTGACACTCCCATAACATATAGCTAGACTGCAGGTCCCCATGACAAGGGTTTGGTCCCAGTTTCCCTGGGAAACCGACTGCTGGGGAAGGAGTCAGGTCACTTAACCATTTGCTACCGAAGTACCCTTTGTGTAGTAGTTTTGCTTCAAACCCCATGTGTGCCTTACTAACCCTGTTCTTTCAAAAGCCAGGTACCATCATGCACCCCTTTACATAACTTCAGAACAGTTGATACAGCTTTTATAACTGTGCAACACAGTCCAGCATTAACAGTATAACATAACGTTTCCTAACTAACTTACTTAGGCAGGCCACGGGCCCAGGCATACCTCGCAATGTGTTAGTCCATATCTGGCATTTCCCATGGCTTGGCGGTTCTCCGGTATCTTTCGGTGGACTGTAGGGGGCAGTAGTCCCCCTGTGCACTCCACCGCTTCAAGGCATCCTTCCTTGCATTGGGAACACAGTCTTTCCCCCTATATAAATATCACAGGGTGGGTAGGCTGGACCAAAAAAAAAATCCAAGGAAAAATCCACTGTCTAGCTAACAGACTGTATTAAAACTGATTGAGTTTTTAGGTGTCAAACTGTAGCCATCATCCCAAGAATTACCAAAATGAATACCCTCCAAACAAAGTAACAGACTGTAGGCAACCTGCCTACATGCTTAAACAGGGTGTTACTGACAGGGTTAGAGGAAAAGAGGTAAAATTTCCTAATAGGAAACCTCATAAAATAGAAAAGGCAGCACCCCATAATGAGCCTCAGTTATCTATTGAGGGCTCAACAAAGCAGAAGACTGAGGAAAAACATTCTAAAAACATGTTCCTCCACAGATATTTTGGGGCCTCTCAGGACCACTTTCTCAAGGTAACGGGTGTTTGTCTCTCTCTTGAGAAAGAGGTTATGTGAGCCCCAAAGCATTGGTGGAGGAACGTTTTTTTGGAATGTTCTCCTGTAGACAAAAGTCCTGAGACTGCTGCTGGGTGCCACCATTTTGGAATTGGTATCAGTAGTCCCAGCAGAGCCA
This sequence comes from Glandirana rugosa, assembly GCA_018402905.1. Lineage (NCBI taxonomy): Eukaryota > Metazoa > Chordata > Amphibia > Anura > Ranidae > Glandirana > Glandirana rugosa. Next base: position 503,765 of record BLSH010388292.1, on the reverse strand, counting down.
GAGCTATCACTCAAATGACACTCTGTAGTATTTCCCTTTGATCGTTCCTTGGTTGCTACCTAAAAGGTAGGGGGTTGAGAGTAGGGATGGAGCAGCTGGACCAGAGAGGCAGTAGTTAAACTCTACCAGAAAAGGAGAGGGCTGTGATGACGTGCAAAGAAGAAGGGAGATGTGCTAGGGAAATGACTCCATTTTTACAGCAAGTTCGGGCACATTGCAATTGAATAAACAATTCTTTATGGTAAGAAAAAGCATTGCGAGTAAACATTTAGAATACTTGATTTTTCTGTGTTTTTTACCTGCTTTTTAAGTTGGTTACAGGGTCTCTTTAAAGATTTTAATTCCATTTTTTCTTAGAAATTACTAAAATTAATTATTTTGTAAGGAAAATAGCTGAGAAACAGACAGCAGCACATCAATTGCTTTCTACTTACTCGGTCCTCTGGACGATGGGGTAAGTTCCAAGGCGTACATAGGAGCTCTGTACTCCGCCATCTTTTTCTCCAAATACTTCTTTGACGTTGAAGAGTTCCATCAAGTCAAAACCTGTCACCAAATGATGTATAAGAAGAATGGTGGGAGATATTAGCTTTTGGCATGGATGCACAGCCGTATATTGATGCACGTTGTTACAAAAAAATGAAAACCTTGAGAGGGGGCATCACAAGCCGCCTGTGAGTACGGCCATTCATTTTAAAGTAGACCTGATCTCAAAATGTCAAGAATTATAGGAGACATCTAGAAAAGGTAATGGTTCTAAGCAATACCTTAAAAAAATATACAATTTGCCTCTAGAAAATAGCAGTGCACTTGGCACTCTTGTCCCTTGAGCCTCTTAGCTGTGTTTCTTCAGTATGAGATCATCTAAACCAGGGTTTCTCAACCAGGGTTCCTCCAGAAGTTGCTATAGGTTCATTGAGCAATAAGTCATTTCTGCCTCTTAGATGAGTACCAACCAGGTAGGGGGAGGATTACTGACTGCCATATTTATGGCAATAACATTGACCATTATTTATTTAAACACTTCACCTCCACAAGAATTTCCCAGTTTAGGACCAGAGCACTTTTTGCGATTCGGCACTACGTCGCTTTAACTGACAATTGCGCGGTCGTGCAATGTTGTACCAAACAAAATTTGCGTCCTTTCTTTCCCACAAATAGAGCTTTCTTTTGGTGGTATTTGATCCCCTCTGTGTCATTTCTGATCACCGCTATAAACAAAAGAAGAGCGACCATTTTGCCAAAAAAAAAACAAATTTCTTACTTTTTGCTAAAATTCAAATCCAAAAAAAATATATAAAAAAACATTTGTTTTCACCGGTTTTGGCCGACTTATATTCTTCCTCATATTTGTGATGAAAAAAATTGCAATTGGCGTTTATTGATTGGTTTGCGCAAAAATGGCCGCGTTTACGGATGGTGAGAATTCATTTCTGGGGTTTTTTTTTTTTTTTTATTTTTTACTGGTAATGGCGGTGATCTGCGATTTTTAGCGGTACTGCGATATTGCAGCGGACATGTCTGACATTTTGACACTTTTTTGGGACCAATGACATTTATTCAGCGATCAGAAATTTAAATGTCCACTGATTACTGTATAAATGTCATTGGCAGTGAAGGGGTTAACCTGCAGGGGGAGATCTAGGGGTTACCTGTGTTCCCTGGGTGTATTCTAACTGTGGGGGGGGTTGGGCTACCATGGGCATGAGAGATCTAACTGATCCCAGTGACAGGGATCAGTAGATCTCTCATGCCTGCACTGTCAGAATGGGGAACCGCCGTGTTTACATCGGCGGTTCCCCGTTCTTTGCCTGTGGCCGCTCATTGCAGCTCGCCGGCGGACATCGGGTCCACCCCGAGCCACGGGCACACTCCTCAGGAGTGCAGCGGGCGTGCGTGCGACCCCTAGCGGCCATTCGCAGATCGCCCCTTTTTTACGGCGATTCGCGGCCAGCGTCCACACTGCCGCAGTGTGGAACTGGTTAAGCTTTTAAGTTATTTATGTCAGCCACTATGCCCCCACCTTTATTTAAATTCCAGATGACAGCTGATGGCAGGGGTGGACGTGCTTGAAGGTCAATGTGTTTTTTTGGTTTCAGCAGGCCATTGTGATTGACATGGATGTGCATCGCTGGATGACGTGACTAATGGTGGATTTTCAAAGAGGGACATTTTTGGGGGCTCTTTAAAAAATTTTTTATAAAGGACTTATCAAAAAGTGAGTGTATTTATTTACTATTTAACTTTTTTCGTGTGTATGAATGAGTAAGTATTCAAATTTCCCCTTACTCTTTCACGTAGGTGGGGTGGCTGGGGGGGGGGGGGTTGCTACTAACTGGAGACCCCATATTAGTAAAGGAGACTTCCAGATTCTGATAAGCAGACCCCCACAGCCACTGGACCAGGGTTGTGAGGAAGAAACCCTTTTTACCATCGACGTGAGGGGTAAATTGCTTTGTCAAAGGGCACATCTCAATGTATCTCCCCATGTGGTACCGCAGTAGCTGTGTTCACAAATGTCTGAATCCCCGTTAAGCAGATAAGTAGCTCATTAGTACCCTTGTTCAGCAGATCCTTGGCTCAGTAGTACCCCCAGCTGTGCTGCTCGCCCACTCAGTAGTAAACTACATCTCTGCCGATCCATCACTCATTAGTAAGCCCTAACTCTGCTGATCCCTCACTAATTAGTATCCCCAGCTCTGTTGATCCCCCTCTCAATAGTAGCCCCCAGCTCTGCTGATCCTCTGGTTTGTTGATCCTTCTCTCTTTTCAATATTTGTTCACCTCCCGCTATATTGCTCCCATGCTACACACTTTATGTGACATCTGCTAGTTTCTTCCACCCTGGTCCCCCAGTTGTGCTGATTATCCACCACTCAGTCCTTTCTCTCTCCAGTCCCTGCTCACCTCCCACTATATTGCTCCCATGCTGCTCACCACGTGTGACATCTGCTAGTTTCTCCTGCTCTGGTCACCCAGCTCTGCTGATACCCCGCTGCTCAGTCTTCTCTCTCCGGTCCCGCTCACCTTCCTATATAGTCTATAGCATTCCCATGTTGCACACCACATGTGCCATCTGCTAGTTGCTCCACTCCAATCCGAGCCCCACTCACCTTCCTGCTGCTCCACGCTGCACACCAGATGTGATGCCTGCACCAGACACTTCCAGAATATATACACATGAACCCGAGGTGACTATTGATGATGTTTTTCTGGTTCGTTTTGGTTCCTGGGATATCTCATACCTCCAATACCCCCAAAACAAAGCTAATCTAACTCTGAATAAAAGCCCCTCAAATGCTGCAGATGTTGTTAGCGAGCGTTGTTCTATGGAGGCTTTGGAGATGCTTTGAAGCACCAAGAAAGCGACATGAGGTATAATTATTATTATTATTATTATACAGGATTTATATAGTGCCAACAGTTTGCACAGCACTTTACAACATGAAGGCAGACAGTACAATTACAATAGAGATCAATACAGGAGGAATCAGAGGGCCCTGCTCCTTAGAGCCTATAATCTAAAAGGGGGGTCAAGTGATACAAAAGGTAATAACTGTGGGGGATGAGCTGATTGAGAATATAAAAGTACAAATGTTAGGTGTAGGCAGGATAGGCCTCTCTGAAGAGCAGGGATTGCCTAAAAGTGGAGAGAGTCGGGGATAGTCGGACAGACCTCCGGAGAACTAGAGAGCAGGATGTCAGATGAGGAACAAATAGAACAATTTGGTCGGTATTTTGAGACCAGGTTAGTGATGTAGTTGGGAGCCAGGTCATGGATGGCTTTGTAAGTTATTGTTTGTATTTTGAATATAATTAATTGGGTGAGTGGCAGCCAATGCAGGGTTGGTAAGGTGGATGAGTCTGGCAGCAGCATTCATGATGGATTGAAGGGAGGATAGTCTGTGTAAAGGTAGGCCAATGAGGATAGAGTTGCAGTAGTTGAGGCGAGAGATAACCAGGGAGTGGATTAGGAGCTTTGTGGTGTCATTGGTTAGGAAGGGACATATTTTGGAGATGTTGCGGATGTTGAGGCGCCAAGATTTGGACAGTGATTGGAGGTGGAGCCAAAAGGAGAAATCAGAGTCCAGGACTATACCTACCACCCTGGCATGAGAAGTCAGAGCAGTTTGGAAAGAAATTTTCGCCATGGCTTCACTTATGTTCAACAAACAACTTGCACGGAGCCAGCTATTGCTCTGCTAAATCGTAAGCCGGAGGAATTAAACAATAGGCAATTTAAATTGCTCCTCCACCTGTTGACAGCCGCCAAGCAAATTGTGGCTAAAGCGTGGAAAACCCCGAACTTGCATATTATAGAAGTTAAAAATAGGATGACTAATTATATGATTCATGCTAAAATTGATGCTTGTGATAGGGAAGCGGAACATAAATTTGATCGCATTTGGAACCCCTGGATCTCCAAATGCCTCCCATCAGATTTTGACTTGAAAGTTCTTTTGCCATGGTGATGTCACGCACCCCAGCCGAAATGGCTCATGAGTAGCCTAGGGGTCACCCCAGCGGACCACTCCTTCCCCCTCTTCATTTCTTTCCTCTTTTACTACTTTCCTTCTTTCCCCCTTCTTTTTCTTTCTCTTTTCTACTGCTCTTTCGAATGGTGTTTTTGTGTATAGAGTACCGTAGCATTAGAATATAAAGTATTAATGTCTAAAGAATGGTTGCTCGGGGTAATTGCAGAACCTAGTTGCTGCCAAGTCCATTTAAGACCTTCTTATATCTCGTTTTTTTACAAGGCGGGACTCGCGCGGCCTCATTATAACTGCTTCCTTACATCCCAGGTGCAGGCATGTTCCCATTGGGGGCACCTGGGTTTGGATGGAGCTGACCGACTCCCATTACCTACATGTCAGTAGGTCGTTATTAGATCTTGGTCGAGCATGCCACACGCTGCCCCCTCAGCTTTGTCTAGATCATGCTTCTTTTGTACAAGTATGCAACCATTGTATGTGGAATGTACACTATGATAAGATGTATTAATGATAATGTACAACATTTGCATTTTACAAAACCAATAAAAATGTTATCAGAGAAGTCAGGGGAAGAGGCATGCGAAGAAGGGTATATTATGAGCTTGGTTTTGGACAGGTTGAGTTTGAGGAAGTGGTTTGAAGCAAAGCAAAATGAACACATCAGTGTGAACAGAACTGTAAGTACACCATTTTATATAGTGACGGGCACTTTGATTGGCATTCAGAGTGCTTTAAAAAAAGCATGCCCAATGCCACATTTTGGTAGCACTTGCAAGTCCTTACTGTTACCATGACCTGTAAAGTTACAGAAAGGTCCACTTTACAAGGCCAAGCCAGTAGGCAATTGATCCTGCTGACAAAAATAACTAATGGGCCAATCATCAGTAACACGCTTTACATCTTATTGCCTCATTTAGCCAAGACCATACGCGTCACACGGAACCAGTCCTGGAACTTCCATGGTGTTTGAGAACATACTGATATACCCTTTTAATATGCATGTCTTGTTCACTGCATTCTTTATTATACATTAAAAAAAAAAAAAAAAGCTCAGCAAAAGTTCAAGAAATGCACATTGTTATTCATATATCATGGAATTTGCTTATATCGGGAGCAAAACCAAACAATTATTTATTGTGCGGCTTTGGCTAATCCCAATGTATGGCTGCCGCCGGGCCCCCATCTTTCTGAGAAATAAATGAGGTCTTGTGACCTCCACGACTCCTGAAAAGGTCACTTTTGCAAAATACATCTGTGTATTATTCATTGCCCAAATCTATGGATCATTAGTGAGCGCATTATGCAAAGGATCTGCTCCATCGTTAATCATGTAAATATTGGGCCTGTGCCTTGAAGACAAAGAGAACTTTATAAATACATTGAGTGTGAAAAGGATTATTGTAGTAGTGTTCATGGTAAGCGGAATTAGTGTCTGGGTCATTAAAAGTAGATGTCAAGGGAAAAAATTGGATTTAAATGAAGCCAATTAAGGAAAATTTATTAGCGTTCGTACTACTTAAACTTGCTTTTTCAGCATCAAACACTTTTTTTTTAAAGAAACTTAAAGGAAAACTGTGCTTTTGCTAATTAATAAACCAACCCACCTTCCCAAGCTCGCCAACCTAATCTCCTCATAGACTTACACTATATTACCAAAAGTATTGGGACACCTGCCTTTACACGCACATGAACTTAAAATGGCATCCCAATCTTAGTCCATAGGGTTCAATATTGAGTTGCCCCCCCTTTGCAGTTATAACAGCTTCAACTCTTCTGGGAAGGCTGTCCACAACGTTTAGGAGTGTCTATGGGAATGTATGACCATTCTTCCAGTAGCGCATTTGTATGTTCAGGCACTGATGTTGGACGAGAAGGCCTGGCTCGCAGTCTCCACTCTAATTCATCCCAAAGGTGTTCTATCAGGTTGAGGTCAGGCTAGTCAAGTTCCTCCACCCCAAACTCGCTCATCCCATCCATGTCTTTATGGACCTTGCACAGTCATGTTGGAACAGAAAGGGGCCACCCCCAAACTGCTACTACAGAGTTGGGAGCATAAAATTGTCTATTGTCTTGGTATGCTGACGCCTTAAGAGCTCTCTTCACTGGAACTAGGGCCAAACCCAACCCTGAAAAAACAACCCCACACCATAATCCCCCCTCCACCAAATGATTTGGACCAGTGCACAAAGCAAGGTCCATAAAGACATGGATGAGTGAGTTTGGGGTGGAGGAACTTGACTGGCCTGCACAGAGTCCTGACCTCAACTTGATAGAACACCTTTGTGATGAATTAGAGTGGAGACTGCGAGCCAGGCCTTCTCGTACAACATCAGTGCCTGACTTCACAAATGTGCTTCTGGAAGAATGGTCAAACAGTCCTATAGATACCCCTAAACCTTGTGGACAGCCTTCCCAGAAGAGTTGAAGCTGTTATAACTGCAAAGGGTGGGCCAACACAATATTGAACCCTATGGACTAAGACTGGGATGCCATTAACGTTCATGTGCATGTAAAGACAGGCGCCCCAATACATTTGGTAATATAGTGTAAATGGGACCATACTCCTATTGACTGTTCTATACTGTAAGTTTCTGCTTTTTTAATTTTTTAGCTCACATGTTCAAGCCTAAAATTAAACTCATTTTAAGCCTGAAAATCACATAAAACCCCCAAAATATTATATCATGTATTTTCTGAAAGCAGACACCCTAGGAAATAAAATGGTGGTGGTTCCATTTATATGTCACATGATATTAGTCTAACTGTTTCTGACAGACAACATTTTAGTAAAAAAAAATACGCTAAGGTTAGTTTTAGGGCATTCAAACATAATAAAGCACCAGATTTTTGGTGAGATATAAAAGTTGAGGTTGTGTTGAGTAAAGAGATACCAAACATGTCAAAACTTAAAATTGTGTGGGTCTGTGAAACTACAACTAACTCAGTACTCTATATTTTCTATAGGCAATGCATTAAAAGTTCCTACAGGCCATCAGTTTAGAGTGAACTATGAATAATGTGCCTTTAAGGAGTGGTGGGCTCCCTCTAGGCTCACTTGCCCTCGGCCTATCCAATGTAATGCTTGTGCTTCTACTATGCAGGCTCCCAAAATTTAGAGTTAGGACTACAGATAAAAGCGGGGTGCCATGAAGAGGCTCTGCAGCTTACGCATGTATTTGCAAATGTGTGCAAACGAAACACAATACGGTTGGCTGCAGGCTGGTTGGTAAGTTGAGCTGGGAATTTTCTTTGGTTTTGTTAGACATGCGTGACATTCCATGTGCTCCTTGCTGCAAAGGCCAGTTATAGGTGGGAGCAGTGGGCACTTGTTTTTACTACGAATAATGGCCCTGTCATTTTTGATCTCACTCTGGCGAGCACGAGGATAGGTAACATGCGTAGCGCAAATTGTGTTTTCACGTGTAGGCACCCCCAACACGTGCATTACATTTGTGTGCTTGTGTATGTGGGGGACTCAAACATTTTTGGGGGGATTTTAGGTGTTTGAGTGTTTTGGTCACAGTTTCTCCTGAATGAGACATCAGGGGTCTAAAAGGCCCCTGATGTCTCACCTGTCCTCCAATGACGCTAATCGCATTGCATTCGTTTCTTCCCTGGCCATACTGGCTGGAGACAGAGACACCAGTAACCAGAAGTTATATTTTACATGTCACTTCTGGGTCATTAGCATGGTGGCACCTGCCATGCCAGTCCTGGGTCTGCCAAAGGGTACATGGGGCCTGGCAAAGAAGATGGGGCCACATGTTGGGGGGGACCGTGCCACATATGGTGGTGTGTGGAAGCAATCCGATGGCTGCAGAGCTGCCGAATCGCTTTGATACCACAGCCACCATCCAGCTGGTCAGATTTACACAAACTGAGTGTGTAAAACCACCCAAAGCCACCACTGTAGTATCTATGGCAGTGGCAGTAAAAGGAGGAGGAGCCTGGGAGGCGTAATGCGAATATCAAAATGGCTTGATCGGTGTAAGTCTGGAGGAGTGCTGTTCCTAGGTAGGCTGCAATTGCATGCAGACCACCCTAGGTAATGCCCATATGTGCTGCTGAGCCTTCATGATTGCAAGGGGTAGACCAGTGATGACCAGGTACAATGAAGCTGGGGAGGAAAGAACTAGATGCTTGCCGCTACCATATGTTCAAGGAAAATCCTACTGGTTCAATATTTGTGGTCCCAGTGAATTTATGTTCAGATTTTTCAATCTATAACACACTGTATGGCCTTTGAACCATGACCAGCGGGCTAAGAGGGGCCAAAATGATTTTTTTGGTGAAGCTAGACCCCTCATTATATTGTTTTTGTTATTATTATTGGAGACTTCTAATTCTCTTAGTAAAGACATAGCCTACGTTTTTTGGTAAATTTTTTGCTGCTGTGCCATTGTAAAAGTTCTAAGAACTGTATACAATAGCTATTTTTGTAATACATGAAAAGAATCCCAGGGTCAGCGTGCTATGGAGCAAACAAGAGCATGTGCTGAAAAGGAAACAGAGGAAAAAAAATGTGCATGTGCTGAGAAAAAGACCTGGCATAGTTGCCAATATTTTACATACTCGTTTGCACAGAAATGCGTGCATGCACACGCGTTCGCACTGGCGTACGTTCACGTACACCTGCGGCCAGAACTGGCACCACATATCCTATATAAGGTCAGTGGCTGCACTTAGACTTTGCTGGATGATCTTCAGCTACCAGTGCTCCTTGTTCCTGTGTTCCCTGTATTCTTTGAATTACCTGTTCCCGACCCGATTTGCCTCTGGACTTCTCTGCTGCCCGATTCCTGGTTCTGACCCCGGCTTGCTGTAAGGATATTACTTCTCTTTCTCTACCGTGCATGACCCTGACTTGCTCTCGGCTAACCTTCTGTTTTGCTCCACTGGATCCCCGAAAATGACCACGGCTCTCTTCCTGATCACGCACCTGCCAACTTCCTGGCTTGACTTCCTGTGTATGACTTTGGTTCCCATCCTATGCTTCTTCAGTCTGGTCCTGCCAGCCTGATACTGCTTCTTCCTTGGGTACCACCTTGCCTGTGATCGATACCCTGGTTCTGCTACATCCCCTTCAGAAGTCCTGCCATCTGCCCCGACAGACCAGCTGACAACTATCCAGTTCTGGTTTGCGCAAGCAGCTTCCAGCAGATCTACCTAAACTGGCACCCGTGCTTCTTTGAGCCTAACACTCTCTGTCCTCACCTTCAGTGTTGCTTGGCACTTAGCCGCAAGGAAAGCCCTCTCATCAAATCGGCCTCAGACTGGGTTTGTGAAACCTAGTCACCGCACACCTTTCAAACCCGTCTATCATGAGAGTAGTAGCAGCCTCAACTGATTCTGTGTGAGCCACTCCTCCAACGCGTTTCACTCTGGGTCAGGGAGAAACGCATCAGTGAGTGGCTCAGGCAGATTTGCATGGCATGTGGTGACTGGGATACTTTTCATGCATTATAGTTTGTATTGAGTCAGAACAGACTTTTTTGATGCCTGCACCCACAGTGGGATCAACTGAACAGGGCTATGAAAGCTTGTGCTTGAGCTAAGCTCTATCCAAGTTTACCATTAGCAGTCTTTGTTATATACAGGTTCATTTGCATTGTACATTATATCTAAAGTTGGGCTGGCTCCCAATCTATTATTTTGGTGGTGATAAGATAATGCCCCTTTTGAACTCACATCACGCTCTACACTTTATGTTTGTGTTATTTGTGTGGTGTGCAAGGCAAACATTAACTATTAACACTGTAATGATAAAGAATACGATAATAAAACAAGGGTGGCTCTATCATGGACCTCCTGAGGTCATCCTTAACCTACCTGGAATTTCGTCTTTTTCTCCATTCTTGTGTTTAAAACGCTCACCCTCGACTCTGACGTTTGGACAGAGGACATCTGCAACCAAAAAAATAGGCTTATAAGATTGCATCACACACTTACACAGCACAATTGAGCAAAGACAAAAGCACTAAAATAATTATTGACAATGTTACTGTTCAGTTAGGTGCCTAAAATAAGTATCACTCTAAATCAGGGATATGCAATTAGTGGACCTCCAGCTGTTGCAAAACTACAAGTCCCATCATGCCTCTGCCTCTGGGTGTCAAGCTTGTGGCTGTCAGAGTCTTGCTATGCCTCATGGGATTTGTAGTTCTGCAACAGCTGTAGGTCCGCTAATTGCATATCCCTGCTCTAAATGATCAAGCACAACATTTCAAATAAAACATACATTCATTTTAGGACTGAAAAAGTAATATTTACCAAATTTTTGGTAAACTATAAAAAGTTGAAGCTACACCGTGTAAATAGATACCCAACATGCCAAGCAGTAAAATTCCCTGCCCCAATAAAATGACAATGAATTTTGATAATGTGTAGTACCCGCTAGAGAGGGAAAGTTCCGAGCAAAATACCCATGATCCCGTGGGTGCAGGTTTGGCATGCAAACCGTATCCAGGTAAAGAGAAAGATCCAGAAAACCGCACTCCAAAAAATACTTCTATATTGCAAGTATAGGTCCATACAGTGCAAAAATAGAGCAAGAAAAGCTAACGCATTTCATGCTCTTCTTACAGGCGCTTACTCATAGCTCATAGCTAGCGTTAGCTTTTCTTGCTCTGTATGGACCTATACTTACAATAAAGAAGCATTTTTGGAGTGCGGTTTTCTGGATCTTTCTCTTTAAATTAATTTTGATACCCTATATTTCTCATAGGCAATGGTTTAAAAGCCCCTACAGGTCATCACTTTAGAGTTAACTGTGAAAAAAGGGCCTAGAATTATTGCTCTCACTGTTTTCATTCATATGTGCTTGTAGGATGGGCTCAAAATTGTGGGGGGTTTCCAAGGGCTTGGGTGTAACTTTCTTTTTGGACACTTTTTTTCACTACATCTTTCTTTATATCACATATGGGACAAAAATCATATAAACGCTTTGTGACAGGTTCTCTTTAGTGAGACATCAGGGGTCTTTCAGAGGCACAGTTCCGAGCTTGTATGTAGGGGCAGGATGGCGTGAATTTTTTTTTTTTGGGGGGAGCGGGGGGATTCCAAGTGCTTAGGGGCAACTTTACTTTTGACATTTTTTATTCACTCAAATTTTATTCATAAAAAAAGTCCCCTATGTGATATAAACTCTTTGTGATAGGTTATTTTTATTTTAGACTCCTGATTTCTCACCTGCCTTGCACTGAAACTAATGGAGCGCAGATAATGCTACATTAGCTTCCTCCCTGCTCATAGCAACCAGGGAAAGTGACAACAGAAACCCAGAAGTGACGTTATAAATGTCACTTCCAGGTTCTTGTGCAGCTAGGGGAGATCAGTGAATGGATGTTCACTGGTTTCCCTTCCCTCCATTTGGTGACATTGGCCATGTAGGCCAGCGGAACCGAGGAAGCCAGGTGGGGGGGGGGGGGAAGGTTGTGTGGGGGGTAGGCCCAGTTCTCCTACCCCCAGAGCTTATATGTGGGGGTAGGAAGGGCTCAATTTTTTTAGGGGGTTGAGCAGATATAAACTCTGATGGCGTGAATTCTTTTTTTTTTGAGGGGAGCGGGGGGGGGGGTTCCAAGTGCTTAGGGGCAACTTTACTTTTGACATTTTTTATTTACTCAAATTTTATTCATAAAAAAAAGTCCCCTATGTGACATAAACTCTTTGTGATAGGTTATTTTTATTTTAGACTCCTGATTTCTCACCTGCCTTGCACTGAAGCTAATGAAGCGCAGATCATGCTACATTAGCTTCCTCCCTGCCCATAGCAACCGGGGAAAGTGACAACAGAAACCCAGAATTGACATTATAAATGTCACTTCCAGGTTCTTGTGCAGCTAGGGGAGATCAGTGAATGGATGTTCACTGGTTCCCCTTCCCTCCATTTGGTGACACTGGCCATGTAGGCCAGCAAAACCGAGGAAGCCTGGTGGGGGGGGGGAGGTTGTGTGGGGGGTAGGCCCAGTTCTCCTACCCTCAGAGCTTATATGTGGGGGTAGGAAGGGCTCAAATTTTTTAGGGGGTTGAGCAGATATAAACTCATTGTGACAATGTTTAACAAGTCTTTTAGACCCCTGATGTGCCACCTGCCTTCCACTTAAGCTAATGGAGCACAGATTGCGCGCTCCATTAGTTTGTGGAGTGTACACACACTTTTGGCTGCTATAGCAATGGGGGGAATGCTCTGCCACCATAACAGGTGCAGCCATTGGAAGATATTCTTTCTATTCCTGTTCTGGTGATAACTGTAAACGTTTCGGCACATTTTTGGACCTTACCGGGCTTTTAATTCTTTTCAACTTCACTTTTTTCATTTTTGGATATTTCAGTTTTGGATGGACATCATTGTTTTCCGTCTAGGTTCTTCTGACTGCCAAAGACTGCAGCTATATTTCCTGGCACTAGTTGGCGCCCCCTTACAAGGCCATAATAAACATTATTATTATTCCCAATTATTTTGGAAAACCCATCTTTGTAACAGTGAGAGATCTTGGGCAGAACACGGAATTTTGGTGATGAAATCTCTTTGCTGGTCCCTTGATAAATAGAAGAGGCTTGACATGGAATTTGCCAGGAGCCACACAAAATATCAGTATTACTGTAGATGCCTTTTAACTGGTTTAATTGATTATAAACGTTTAACGGTCCTTCCGTGCCGGGTTTCAGGAGACCTTTTAAGATGGAGAAAGCTTCTTGTATCTTTTGTGTCTCGGGTTGGAAGCTTGGCTTCCTAATCCGTCTATTAGATGTGGAGAAACAACGGACTCCTTCTAACGAAGACAAAGAGGAGGAAACAAAGGCATATCTCTCTTCCCTTTTGTCTATTTCTCATCCAAATCATCTCTTTGTGTGTGTGTGGAATCAGCCCAGGCCATCCTTTCAGAAGAGGAACTTCTAGCCAATCCTTATCCCTTGTATTGTCACACATGTGCCACTCCGCATTATACAATGGAATAGAAACAGTAGAGTCATGGCAGAAAAAGAACAAGTGGTCCATCACATCTGACCCCATTTTGTTTTTGGTTGTTTTTGCTGTTGTTGTTTTCTTTTTACCTCTTTTTCTGAGTATAGATCTATGTTTGTTACAAAAATGCTTCAATTCACATACGGTTGACTGACTCACTACCTCTGTTGGAAGTCTGCCTCAAGCATCAACTACTCTTTCAGTAAAACAATACTTTCTAACGTTAGGTTTGAACTGTCCTCATGCTAGTTTGAGGTCATGTCGCCGTGTCTTTGATCTCAGCTTAATCCTGAAAATACTGCCCTGAAACTCATTAATACCCTTCAAATATTTCAAAATGTCCCTTGTTTCCTCCAGACTGTACATATTAAGTTCCTGAAGTCTCTCCTGATTTGCTTTATCGCTGAGACCTTTCACTATTTTTGTTGCCCATCTCTGGACTCGTACTTTCTTATCAATATCTTTTTTTAACCGCTTGCCGACCGCTGGTCGGCAATTGACGGCGACAGAGTGGCTCTATTGCGCAAATCGCCGTCATACGATGGCGGCCGCGAGATTGAACCTAGTGAGCGCGGGCGTGCCGCCTGAGGCGCGCCCGCGTGCTCACTGTGTTCGGGGAGGGCCAGGGAGCGGGTGCGGCGGATTCGATCTCCGCCGGCCACCCGTGATGCCCCCCCCGGAGTGAAGGAATGGAGGTCCGTGTATGTAAACACGGACCTCCATTCTGTGAGGGGGGGAAGGTCTGTGATCACAGCCTTCCTGTATACGGAGGCTGTGACCACTTCCCTTCTCCAGCTAGGGCAGTCCCCCCACAGTTAGAACACTGCCCAGGGAACATAGTTAACCCTTAGAGCGCCCCCTGCAGGTTAACCCCTTCACTGCCAATGGCATTTACACAGTAATCAGTGCATTTTTATAGCACTGATCACTGTATAAATGCCAATGGTCCCAAAAAAGTGTCAAAATGTTCCGACATGTCCGCTGAAATATCGCAGTACCGCTAAAAATCGCAGATCGCCGTCATTATTAGTAAAAAAAAAAAAAAAAATAAAAACCCCAGAAATGAATTCTCATCATCCGTAAACGCGACCACTTTTGCGCAAACCAATCAATAAACGCTGATTGCGATTTTTTTTATCACAAATATGAGGAAGAATATAAATCGGCCAAAAACGGTGAAAAAAAAACATTTTTATATTTTTTTTTTGGATTTGTATTTTAGCAAAAAGTAAGAAATTTGTTTTTTTTTGCAAAATTGTCGCTCTTCTTTTGTTTATAGCGGTGATCAGAAATGACGCAGCGGTGATCAAATACCACCAAAAGAAAGCTCTGTTTGTGGGAAAAAAAGGACGCAAATTTTGTTTGGGTACAACGTCGCACGACCGTGCAATTGTCAGTTAAAGCGACGCAGTGCCGAATCGCAAAAAGGGCTCCGGTCCTAAAGCTGGAAATCCTTCCGGGGCTGAAGTGGTTAAAGGAGGTCTCCAGAACTAGACACAGTGAGGGGGATTTACTAAAACTGGAGAGTAGAAAATGTGGTGTAGCTCTGCATAGAAACCAATTAGCTACCAGGTTTTGTTGTCAAAGCCTAATTGAACAAACTGAAGTTAGAAGCTTAAAATGCAAATGTAGCTGCGCCACCCTACTGGCGATATATCTTAATAATAATCATATAAACAATCCAAGCTGATATCAAAATTAATAAAGTGTCTAAAAACAATATTAATCAGACATCAAAGTGCTTATTCGTAAGTGTGAATACGTGAAGTAACTAGTGCTATAATAAAGTTCAATTATAGTCCATCATATAAATGTTTAATAAAGTGTCTGGTGCTGTATGATGGGCCGCAGTGCTCCAAAAAAGTGCTCAAAAGACAATCCGTGGTGCTCAGTGCCAACCCCCACTCGCCAGAAAAATTGGGCCCCTAGCTTTTCAGTCTAGGGGTAAAAGCAGACTCAGTACTGGTGGTGGTACGTTCGTTATCCACAACAGAGATGAATATTCCAGGCGGACTCCTAAAAATATTCTCACTTCACAGTTTAGGATATGCAAGAAAAACCTGCATCAAACATCACAAGGATCTGTATGGCGTCTGTTCCGGCGTGCGTTCCACCACGGGCGGACGTGACGTCAATGAGTGCGGAGGACCGGAAATGACGTCAATGCGTTTCGCTCTCCACATAGAGCGTCATCACGGACTGTCCATGATGACGCGCTATGTGGAGAGCAAAACGCGTTACTTTATGTATTCACACTTACGAATAAGCACTTTGATGTCTGATTAATATTGTTTATAGACACTTTATTAATTTTGATATTTTAGATTGTTTATATGATTATTGTTAAGATATATCACCAGTAGGGTGGCGCATCAGCAGCAGCCCCCAGAAGCATAACCCGATTACTGGACCCTTTAGAAAGGGAACATTTCGTTTGGTTATGCAATAACATTGATATTTGGAGCACAGATTATTGGTTTATTGAAGTTAGAAGCTGATTGGTTACAACACATAGATGCACCAGATTCTGAGTGCTCCAGTTTTAGTAAATCTCTGCCAGTATTCTAAATGAGGTCTCACTAAAGTTCTATAGAGGAAAGAGAACCTTCTTCCTCCCAGAGATAACCCCTCTAGTAATATCCAAAGATCCATATAGAGGAATCAGGGCCTCCTTCCTCCTGCTGGTGACCCTTCTATTGATATAAAGTTCTATATAGAGGAATCAGGACCCCTTCTCCCTGCTGGTGATCCCTCTAGTGATATAAAGATCTATATAGAGGAATCAGGACCTCCTTCCTCCTACTGGTGACTCCTCTAGTGATATAAAGATCTATATAGAGAAATCAGGGCCTCCTTCCCCCTGCTGGGGATCCCTCTAGTGATATAAAGATCTATATAGAGGAATCAGGACCCCTTCCCCCTGCTGGGGATCCCTCTAGTGATATAAAGATCTATATAGAGGAATCAGGGCCTCCTTCCCCCTGTTTGTGATCCCTCTAGTGATATAAAGATCTATATAGTGGAATCAGGACCTCCTTCCTCCTGCTGGTGACCCCTCTAGTGATATAAAGATCTATATAGAGGAATCAGGACCTCCTTCCTCTAA
>BLSH010388292.1:450912-468312 GCA_018402905.1 Glandirana rugosa | reverse complement strand
CCCCCCCCCCCCCCCCGCTAGCACATTTCACCCACCCCCGGGCTTAGTTATAGAGGTCCTCTATGACTAAGACCATGGGCTGTTGAAACACGTTAGAGGGATGTGGCTTCTGGAGGAGGCCGTTTTCTTATAGATTCTAACTGGGATAAACATCAGTGTGCGGCTTTCAACTTTCTTTGTTGTTTCACTCCTAAAACGTTTGTTTACGCTTGCAAAACTCTTGAAAATCGCTGTGCTCAGGTGCGATTGCAGCCTTACTGTGCTGCAGTTATTTCAATGTAGAGCAGCTGGAGACATAAAACAAGCTGCAGGACACGTTCACGGCGGAGAATTAATACTGTGTGTAATGCTCACTGTCCGAAACAGGGAATTTGCCTTGAGGGAATACTTATGAAGCAGCTGCATAAGGCAGACAGTCCTGTTATTAGCATTTAAATGACGGTCGTAACTTTCACTACACAACCAGCTGTGTCAACACCTTGTCTGGTCTTGGATGACAATGACATCATTCCACCCCAGATATATCTATTATTGTGTCTGAAGGTCAGCTGTTCTTCCCTGGAGCAATGATGGACACATCTAACATATACCAATGTCTGGTACCTACAGGCAGGGGCGTAACGATAGGGGTTGCAGGGGTTGCAATTGCAACCGGGCCCCATGGTCCAGGGGGCCCATGTGCCTCCCTTGTACACCTGAATAGGAGGGATGGCGGGGGTGGCATTTAGAGGACCCAATCTCCTCCATTTTCCTCTATCCAGTTTACTTGTCTTCTGCTGTTCCCAGGGCCCCTGTGTGCTTCCCTGGTCCCCCTGGGGCCTGCTGCAGAACTTGTGAAAGGGCCCCACTGCAGTACCGTAATAAAGGGACCCACAATAGGCGTAAAGGGCCCCAGGATCAGTGGGAAGAGGGAAGGGCCCTGGCCAGGGGTCAGGGGGCCCTTCATAATTTCTTGCACCGGGGCCCTGAAGGTTCTAGTTACGCCTCTGCCTACAGGGTATATAGCAGAGGTTGTGACATGAACCTGGTACTCAAGTAGATATCGCCTAATGCAACCCAGTGCATCACCCTAACTCTTTCATGCCTATTGGATATCAGTCGCAGTAAAAATGAAAAATAAAATTGGTTTGGCCCAAAAAATGCCTGCTTACTGAAAGCAAGATCTAGAGTAATCTGATTCAGTAGGTGATTGGGTAACGTGCTGGAACATTTAGGGTTTTTGAACACAGACATCATTGGATTGCTATAAAGTGGTTTTGAAGAGCCCTGAACACCATGGTCTACATATTTTAATTATTTTACTTATTGGTGGTGTGGCCCAGTGATATGATGACTCCATGTTTCTCTTGGCAGTGAAAGAGCTCCCAAAAATGCTCCCTGACTCTGGTCCTTCTCACTTTGGAACGTTTTTTTTGCCCACCTTCGATTGGCCTTACCCCTTCCTGCGAAATCCTCAGTAATATTACTAAATGAAAAAGCCTTGTGGAAGAGTGAGATTGCCATTCAGTGCTGGAACTACCAGGGTCTCAAAGGCTGCAATTGCGACCTGGCCCAAGCTCCTTTCTATGTTTGTCTTCTCACTCCCAAGGGTCAAGTTCTCATAGCTGAGGCTGGGTTCACACTTGTCCGACAAACGGACTGACATTGTGAGCACAAGTCGCATTACGTCACAAAATCAATGTTTCCCTATGAGAGCCGTCTTAACCGACTTTGAAAAAGGTTGCTGTACTACTTTGGTCCAACTTTGGTCCTACTTCAGCCCATTGAATATCATTGAAGTAGGATCAAAGTCGGATCCTTGTTCTAACCATATGACTTGTGACATCCGACTTGGTGATTTCAACAGCAGTAAAAGGAACTTATTTCACACTGGGATTGTTTTGATTGGTGAAAGGACAAGTCACTATCTCAAAGTCGGAGCAAAATCTTACCTTGTTCATTTAAGTAGGACAGAAGTAGGACCGATGTTGCAGAGCAAAGTAGGATCAAAAGTCTGACCGTTTGTGTGTCGATTAGTGTGAACTCAGCCTTACTATGGTTTTGGGTGTTCAGTATTTTGTCTCCAGCTGCTCTACATTCAAATAACTACTAACTGCTGACATTTAAAAGGATGGAATTCCGCCTTAACTGTGGAAAGCCAACTGTGACTCCTTGCGGCTCTACAGCTGGCTGCTTACTGCGCATGCGCGAGCTGTGCTGCTCCATGTGAATGGTTCCACAGTCTCCTGGGACCTGTAATGATCTGATGTCTCCATGTTTCTCTTGGCAGTGAAAGAGCTCCCGAAAATGCTCCCTGACTCTGTTTCTTCCCACTTTGGAACTTTTTTTTGCCCACCTTCGAGTGGCCTTACCCCTTCCTGCTACATTCTCAGTAATATTACTAAATGAAAAAGCCTTGTGGAAGAGTGAGATTGCCATTCAGTGCTGGAACTACCAGGGTCTCAAAGGCTGCAATTGCGACCTTTCCCAAGCTCCAGAGGGGCCCTGCAAGTGGGAGATCCATGGACAGGAGGAGGAGATTGGTGCAGCAGTGGGCAATTACAAGAACCGATGCCCTCAATGGCTCTTCATGGAGCAGCTGAAAGCAGTTTCTCCTCCTTCCCACAGCTTTTAGCTGCTGCATGGAGAGCCATTCAGGGCATTGGTTCCTGTAATTGCCCCTTCCCCCCACCGTGTTGATTCTGCATCCTTGCATTGGCTCTGTCTCTGCTGCTGTAGGTCATTGGAGTCACAGAAAGGCTGTGTTTGTGCCAGTCATTCATCGTATTCTTCCATATGGTCAGATCCGTCGCCTGCGGCCTCATCAGGGGACTGTGCACCAGTTCTCAAGTGTGGAGTCCGGAGAAGTATTCCAGGGTAGAGGGTATAGCACCATCCAGAGGGCTGCCTGCATTCACATACATACACCAGAGTGGCCACGGAGCAAGCCCGCTCTGATCTATGGGCAGCTGTGATTAAATGGACTTAGATGTCGTTAATTCCCAACTGCCCTCCAATCCTATTTACCTAAATGAAAGATGGTGGATCTCCTTCTGCCTTTGTAGGGGACTGGATCAGACCTGAAGGTAGGCGGGTGTAAACTGCAACCGCCTGTCTATAGGAATGCATGGTTCAATCAGGTCTGCCTGAAAAACCGGCAAGCGGACCTGATCTGATCACTTATGTGAAAGGGGCCTAAAAGTGAGCTGCCAAATCCTATTCTGGCAAGACCCATTCTTGTGATCACACTGGAAGAAATATCAATAAATTACCAGCTCACTTCTAGTCCATTCACATCAAGCTCACATCAAGGGATGTTTTTGGACCGTCGAAACATGCTAGTACTCTTTGGACTGTGCCCCTGAGTTTTATCAGAATAAAGTTGTATCTGGGCCTCTTAGCAGTGGTGTGGTGCTTTATTTTCCATTTTTGTTACACTGAGTGACCACCAATGAATAATTTCTCCACTGATCTCCAATGTAAGGAAACATTACTCCTCGGACAACCAAAGCAAGGAAGCATTTCCCCACTGGACAGCAATACAAGGAAACATTTCTCTATGACCACCAATGTATAGAAGCGTTTTTCCAGTGTCCATCAATGTACGTATTAACCCACTGGCCAACAATATAGGGAAGCATTCTCCATTAACCACCAATGTAAGGAAGAATTTCTCTATTGACCTCCATTGTAAGGAAACATTGCTCCATCAATGTAAGCGTTTGCCCACTGGTCATCAATGTAAGCATTTCCCCACTGGACATCAATGTAAGCATTTCTCCAAAGGACATCAATGTAAGCATTTCCCCACTGGTCATCAATGTAAGCATTTCCCCACTGGTCATCAATGTAAGCATTTCCCCACTGGACATCAATGTAAGCATTTCTCCACTGGTCATCAATGTAAGCATTTCTCCACTGGTCATCAATGTAAGCATTTCCCCACTGGACATCAATGCAAGCATTTCTCCACTGGTCATCAATGTAAGCATTTCCCCACTGGACATTAATGTAAGCATTTCCCCACTGGTCATCAATGTAAGCATTTCCCCATTGGCCATCAATGTAAGCATTTCTCCACTGGACATCAATGTAAGCATTTCCTCACTGGACATTAATGTAAGCATTTCCCCACTGGTCATCAATGTAAGCATTTACCCACTGGTCATCAATGTAAGCATTTCTCCACTGGTCATCCATGTAAGCATTTCCCCACTGGTCATCAATGTAAGTATTTCATCACTGGACATCAATGTAAGCATTCCTCCATTGGTCATCAATGTAAGCATTTCCTCACTGGTCATCAATGTAAGCATTTCCCCACTGGTCATCAATGTAAGCATTTCTCCAAAGGACATCAATGTAAGCATTTCCCCACTGGTCATCAATGTAAGCATTTCCCCACTGGTCATCAATGTAAGCATTTCTCCAAAGGACATCAATGTAAGCATTTCCCCATTGGCCATCAATGTAAGCATTTCTCCAAAGGACATCAATGTAAGCATTTCCCCACTGGTCATCAATGTAAGCATTTCCTCACTGGTCACCAATGTAAGCATTTCTCCACTGGTCATCAATGTAAGCATTCCCCCACTGGACATCGATGTAAGAATTTCCTCACTGGTCATCAATGTAAGCATTTCTCCACTGGTCATCAATGTAAGCATTTCACCACTGGTCATCAATGTAAGCGTTTCTCCAAAGGACATCAATGTAAGCATTTCCTCACTGGTCATCAATGTAAGCATTTCTCCACTGGTCATCAATGTAAGCATTCCCCCACTGGACATCGATGTAAGAATTTCCTCACTGGACATCAATGTAAGCATTACTCCACTGGACATCAATGTAAGCATTTCCCCACTGGTCATCAATGTAAGCATTTCCCCAGTGGACATCAATGTAAGCATTTCTCCACTGGACATCAATGTAAGCATTTCCCCACTGGACATCAATGTAAGCATTTCCCCACTGGACATCAATGTAAGCATTTCTCCACTGGACATCAATGTAAGGATTTCCCCACTAGACATCAATGTAAGCATTTCCCCACTGGACATCAATGTAAGCATTTCTCCAAAGGACATCAATGTAAGCATTTCCCCACTGGACATCAATGTAAGCATTTCCCCACTGGACATCAATGTAAGCATTTCCCCACTGGACATCAATGTAAGCATTTCCCCATTGAACATCAATGTAAGCATTTCTCCACTGGACATCAATGTAAGCATTTCCCCATTGGACATCAATGTAAGCATTTCTCCACTGGACATCGATGTAAGCATTTCCTCACTGGTCATCAATGTAAGCATTTCCCCACTGGACATCAATGTAAGCATTTCCCCACTGGTCATCAATGTAAGCATTTCCCCACTGGTCATCAATGTAAGCATTTCTCCACTGGACATCAATGTAAGCATTTCTCCACTGGACATCAATGTAAGCATTTCCCCACTGGTCATCAATGTAAGCATTTCTCCACTGGACATCAATGTAAGCATTTCCCCACTGGACATCAATGTAAGCATTTCCCCACTGGTCATCAATGTAAGCATTTCCCCACTGGTCATCAATGTAAGCATTTCCCCACTGGACATCAATGTAAGCATTTCCCCACTGGTCATCAATGTAAGCATTTCCCCACTGGACATCAATGTAAGCATTTCCCCACTGGTCATCAATGTAAGCATTTCTCCACTGGACATCAATGTAAGCATTTCCCCACTGGACATCAATGTAAGCATTTCCCCACTGGACATCAATGTAAGCATTTCCCCATTGAACATCAATGTAAGCATTTCCCCACTGGACATCAATGTAAGCATTTCCCCACTGGACATCAATGTAAGCATTTCTCCACTGGACATCAATGTAAGGATTTCCCCACTGGACATCAATGTAAGCATTTCCCCACTGGTCATCAATGTAAGCATTTCCCCACTGGTCATCAATGTAAGCATTTCTCCACTGGACATCAATGTAAGCATTTCCCCACTGGACATCAATGTAAGCATTTCCCCACTGGACATCAATGTAAGCATTTCTCCACTGGACATCAATGTAAGCATTTCCCCACTGGTCATCAATGTAAGCATTTCTCCACTGGTCATCAATGTAAGCATTTCTCCACTGGTCATCAATGTGAGCATTTCTCCACTGGTCATCAATGTAAGCATTTCTCCACCGGACATCAATGTAAGCATTTCCCCATTGGACATCAATGTAAGCATTCCCCCACTGGACATCAATGTAAGCATTTCTCCACTGGACATCAATATAAGCGTTTCTCCACTGGTCATCAATGTAAGAATTTCCCCATTGGACATCAATGTAAGCATTTCTCCACTGGACATCAATGTAAGCATTTCTCCACTGGTCATCAATGTAAGCATTTCTCCACTGGTCATCAATGTGAGCATTTCTCCACTGGTCATCAATGTAAGCATTTCTCCACTGGTCATCAATGTAAGCATTTCTCCACCGGACATCAATGTAAGCATTTCTCCACTGGTCATCAATGTAAGCATTTCTCCACTGGTCATCAATGTGAGCATTTCTCCACTGGACATCAATGTAAGCATTTCTCCACTGGTCATCAATGTAAGAATTTCCCCATTGGACATCGATGTAAGCATTTCTCCACTGGACATCGATGTAAGCATTTCTCCACTGGCCAACAATATAAGGAAGCAACAATATAAGGAAGCATTTCATCACTCTTCTCGTATTGTAAATTACAGATTACTTCACCTTGATATAAGGGTAAAACTGAATAGAACCAATGAGGAAGGATTTCATCATTGCAAAAAAAATGTTGAGTTAAGATATCATAATAATAATACACACATCAGTAACCAAGCACCGTACCAGCATTCTCCACTAACCACCTATGTAAGGAAGAGTTTCTCTACTGACCTCCAAAGTAAGGAAACATTGCTCCTCGGACCACCAATGTAAGGAAACATTTGCCTACTGGGCATCAATATAAGGAAGGATTTCTCCACCACTCTTCTCATATTGTAAATTGCAGCCCTCTACATAAGAGACAGGTGCCACATTTAGATGGGCATCTCTTGGAGCTCCTGCCATGTAAAGCTACTGTAGATTCTCTGCCATAGAGTTCTAGCAAATACAGGAGCAGATTTGTTTTGACCTGACAGTGACACGTTCACGTGAAGAGCGTCTGCTGTCACGGGTATTAAAAGATAAGGACGGCTTTAGAGAAGAATGCAATGTTATATAACTATATGAAGGATGTATCAGAAACTTGTGATCAAACCTTTGCCTGGATGACTGAGGGATGGGAATTCTCTTCACATTGAGATAAGGGTAAAACTGAATAGAGCCGATGAGGAAGAATTTCATCATTGCAAAAAAATGTTGAGCTACGATACCATAATAATACACACAGCGGTAACCAAGCACAGTACCAGCAGTACCTGCATTATAGCAGAAGCCGCCATGATGGTTTGCAAAGTAATCAAGATGAGGTCAGCCTATATTATCAGCTATAAACAAACCCATGAGGATTTGGGGCAAGCTGACAAATCCAACTCTACAATCCACCAGAAATACCAAAAACTGAAACTTCTTCGAAAGGGGATTTTTAAGGTGCTCAATGGGGAAGTCCTCTTCACTCGACGTGTTTCATAAGTTGCTTCCTCAAGAGGTTGGAAAAGGATTCATATTATCACAATGTCTTCTCTGGAAGTCAAACAGTGAGGCCAAGATCACTCCAGCACTTCACATACGAGAGAAGAGATATCAAGGACACATCAAAAAAACCTGTGATCAATGAGACCTTATCATCAAACCCAAAAATAAAGAATTGTGTTAGTGTCAAGGTCTGGCAAGGGTAGGTTCACTTTGTGACCATCAATGCACTATGTATCCCCTTTTAAATAAATTGTCACACTGGAATAGATAATATGGATACCAACGATTGGATTGATCTCTCATGGATAGATTGCTTCATCTTCAACTACCCAGACTGAGCTCAGATCTGCAGGCCCCCTATCTAAGAATGAATGATTAAATATTGACCCTTAGGGCTCCTTTACAGTTGCTTTGCCTCTGGAGAGCGATCCACACTGGATCTTTTTCATTGCCTGCTTTTAACCCCCCTTTTCTCCTTCATCCAGAATGGGGGCGCTCTAACACAGGAGGTGTGTTACTGGCCAGATCACCAGGTGAAAACAGAGGGGAAATAATTAAATAAAACAAATGTATCCACCACATTTAATGATTTGTAAGCTGCTATATAAACTATATTGCCAAAAGTATTGGGACACCTGCCTTTACACGCACATGAACTTTAATGGGATCCCAGTCTTAGTCAGTAGAGTTCAATATTGAGTTGGCCCACCCTTTGCAGCTATAACAGCTTCAACTCTTCTGGGAAGGCTGTCCACAAGGTTTAGGGGGGTGTCTATGGGAATGTTTGACCATTCTTCCAGAAGTGCATTTGTTAGGTCAGGCACTGATGTTGGACAAGAAGGCCTGGCTCGCAGTCTCCACTCGAATTCACCCCATCGGGTTGAGGTCAGGATTCTGTGCAGGCCAGTCAAGTTCCTCCACCCCAAACTCGCTCATCCATGTCTTTATGGACCTTGTGGTGCGCAGTCATGTTGGAACAGGAAGGGGCCATCCCCAAACTGTTTCAACAAAGCTGGGACCATGAAATTGTCCAAAATGTCTTGGCATGCTGACACTTTGAGAGTTCCCTTCGCTGGAACTAAGGGGCCAAGCCCAACCCTTGAAAAACATCTCCACCCCATAATCCCCCCTCCACCAAATGGTTTGGACCAGTGCACAAAGCAAGGTCCATAAAGACATGAATGAGCGAGTTTGGGGTGGAGGAATTTTGACTGGCCTGCACAGAGTCCTGACCTCAACACAATAGAACACCTTTGGGATGAAATAGCAGGAAGACTGTTAGCCAGACCTTCTCGTCCACATTAGTAACTATAACAGCTTCAACTCTTCCGGGAAGGCTGTCCACAAGGTTTAGGAGTGTCTATGGGAATGTTTGACCATTCTTCCAGAAGCGCATTTGTGAGGTCAGGCACTGATGTTGGACGAGAAGGCCTGGCCTGTAGTCTTCGCTCAAATATATCCCAAAGGTGTTCTATTGGGTGCAGGCCAGTCAAGTTCCTCCACCCCAAATTCGCTCATCCATGTCTTTATGGACCTTGCTTTGTGCACTGGTCCAAATCATTTGGTGGAGGGGGATTATGGTGTGGCGCTGATTTTCAGGGGTTGGGCTTGGACCTTCCAGTGAAGGAAACTCTTAAGGCGTCAGCAAGACATTTTGCACAATTTCATGTTCCCAGCTTTGTATGAACAGTTTGGGGATGGCCCCTTCCTGTACCAACATGACTGCCCACCAGTGCACAAAGCAAGGTCCATAAAGACATGGATGAGCGAGTTTGGGGTGGAGGAACTGGACTGACCTGCACAGTGTCCTGACCTCAACCTGATAGAACACCTTTGGGATAAACTAGAGTGGAGACTGAGAGCCAGGCCTTCTCATCCACATCAGTGCCTGACCTCACAAATAGAGTAGTGCTCACTTTTTTTTTTGGGGGGGGTTGGGGATTTTCTCTGACACATAATACTCATACATTTTGAGTGCAGGCGCCATTTGGCATCTTCACCCTGGGTGCTAGAGGACCTTGTCCCGACACTGCATGCATGAACCCCGGCTGTATGAGAATGTTTTTCCAAGTAAGCAATTCAGAGAGGACAGAAGCCATCGAATCGGAACGCCTGCCAGGTCGCTAGCATTTTCGGAAGAAGAGGTCAGCAGCGGTATCGGCATTGGTACAGGCTTCCTTCTATTCTGAATCCTTGCCTATCCCTTGCCAGCATAAATAAGCAGGCCTAGGCCAGCCGTCCCCGCACAGCACATCGCTGCCAGGTAGTCTATCAATTATCGTCAGAGAAAGACGCAGAAAACAAAAGCGTGACCTTTAACTAATACTTAGCGGAAATAATCCCCCCAGCTCCCGGGTGCTGATTAGGCAAGTATTAGCGCAAGACGTCATTTTTAGGTAAGCCCTGTGCGGCATTCTTCGGGAGCAGCGCTGCATGCTGAACTCAGATGCTTACATTAGCAACGCACCGGCGATCGCGGCCCCCAGCGGCCTGGAGATTAAACACTTCTATCTGAGCAGCCGACAAGAACTCCCCACTGCAATACAGGACTACCGGCTTCCAGGCACTTCTGTTTCTCCTTGAAGGTTTACACCATTGTAAACCAATCTTTAAAGTGGTATTACTCCTAAAAGCAAACATTTATTATATTGCAGCTTACTAATTCTTAGATGTGATGGCTGAATTTGTTTTATTTTTTAGACTTTCTTTCTTCTGTTTTCATCTGATCCAGCCAGCAAGCCTGTTGTTTTTCAAAAGCTCATGCTCCCCAGCAGAATGTATCAGTTTACATGGATGAGACAAACCACTTAACAATGGCTGGGGGAATAAAATGATCAACTTTTATTTATTCATGCAAAACCTTTATCCCAAAAGGAAAAAAAAACAGTTTGCAGTAACTGCTTATAAAGTGTGAGTTGGAGTTTGGCTTAAATTTGTTAATGTATTTAAATCTGCTAAAACATTCAACACTCCCCTTCCCCCGAGACTGGCAATGCTGGTGTCTGCTCTGCCTTCTGTGCTCTTTCATCCAGAGTGGGCGGGGGCACTCTAATACAAGGAGGTGTGCAGGTGAAAACAGAGGGTAAAATACAAAGAAAAGAAAATGAATGCAGCCACCACATCTAATGATTGGTAAGCTGCAAAATAATACATTTTTGGTTTTGGGTTTAATACTGCTTTAAGATATTTTTTTTTGTTTTTATTCCCATAGCCCAATTTGGACATTTTCACTTAGGGGTGTACCCACTTTTGTTGCGTGTGGTTTAGACATTAATGGCTGTGTGTTGAGTTATTTTGAGGGGACAGCAAATTTACACTGTTATACAAGCTGTACACTCACTACTTTATATTGTAGCAAAGTGTAATTTCTTCAGTGTTGTCACATGAAAAGATAGAATAAAATATTTACAAAAATGTGAGGGGTGTACTTACTTTTGTGAGATACTGTGTATAGATACAGTATAAATATATGATCCTATTTTCTTATTATTGCCCATGTCCCCTTTCCTAAGCTATCAAAATTAAAAAAGGAAAAAAAAAACAGCACACAAATGATATTATGTAGCGCCCCCATAGTGATAGGTGCTTTATGTAGTGGGGTTTTTTTGTTGAGAGAGGCAAAATCTAGTCAAGCCGGACAAAAAGTGCAGGCCTGAATGTTTTGATCTGGGCTGGGGAGTGGCCCAGGAACGCTGGAGATTGCAGGAAGGAACACCCCTTGGATACTCCTCCCCTTTGTTTCTAGAAGGCTCTGGAAAAGGGGATGGATGAGGAGGTGTAACTTTCTAAAGTATGTTAAGGAGCCCTGACCAATCCCTAACCTGGATTGGCAGGGGGCAGGCCTCCTCGAATACTGTGATCTGCCCAGCAGGGGGAGGAGAGTTTCGGGTGGAAGAGTGGAGAATGTAGCAGAGGTGCTGTGGAGGCCTCACCCAGGAAGGAGCCCGCAGTCTGGGGAGGGGGTGACCTTGAGGCCTGAAGGCTCGGGTGCAGCCAGGAGTGGAGTCGTTTCCTGGAGCAGCACAAGGGAGCAGGAGAGCAGCAGAGAGGCTACATTAGAAGGCTCTTTAACCACTTCCCGCCCGGCGCATTGACAAATGGCGTCCGGGCGGGGGATTCATTATCCTGACTGGACGTCTATTGACGTCCTCAGGATAATCCGCGATCGCATCGCGGCGATAGGTGGTGCCGTGGGTCAGGCTGACCCACCGCATTACCGACCGAGGTAAAAGGCTTCGATCCAAAGCC
The DNA here is from genome assembly GCA_018402905.1 of Glandirana rugosa. NCBI lineage: Eukaryota > Metazoa > Chordata > Amphibia > Anura > Ranidae > Glandirana > Glandirana rugosa. The sequence continues at coordinate 456,426 of BLSH010388292.1, read as the reverse complement.
TTTTACCATGTGATCAGCCGTGACCAATCGCGGCTGATCACAGTGTAAATAGGAAGAGCTGTTTATCGGCTTTTCCTCTGCTCCGGTTTGCAGACCTGAGCAGCGGAGAGCCGATCGGCTGCTCTCCTGACAGGGGGGGGGAGGCTGCGCTGAACATTTATCAGCGCAGCCACCCTCAGGATCACCTCACTGGACCACCAGGAAGCCGGATCAGGACCACCAGGGAGCCCCCCCCGGACATCACACAGAGGCTGCCCAGGACCACGAGGGAAGGACCACAGAGGCCGACCAGGACCACCAGGGAGCCCCCACTAGACCACCAGGTAAGGGCATTATTGTGCACTGTAGGGATGGCACTGTGCCCATGTATGATGCCTGCCAGTGCCATCCCTAACAGTGCTTGTTGCACCTGTGCCCGCCACTGCCACCTATAAGTGCCCACCTGTTCCCACCTGTGACACCTATCAGTGCCCATCTGTGTCACCTATCAGTGCCCACCTGTGCCATCTAAAATTGCCCACCTGTGCCACCTAAAAGTGCCCACCTGTGCCACCTAAAAGTGCCACCTATCAGTGCCCATCAGTGCCCAGTGCCACTTATCAGTGCCGCCTATGAGTGTCCATCAGTGGCGCATATCAGTGCCATGTATCAGTGCCCGTCAGTGTTGCTTGTCATTGCCGCCCATCAGTGCTGTATATGTGCCCCATCATCAGTGCAACCTTATCAGTGCCAATTTGTACTGCCTCATCAGTGCCCGTCAGTGTAGCCTCATCAGTGCCCATCAGTGTAGCCACGTCAGTGCCTGTCAGTGAAGGAGAAAATGTACTTTATACAAACGTTTGTGACAGAAACAAAGAAAAATGTTATTTTTTTTCAAAATTTTCGGTCTTTTTTTTTTTCTATAGCGCAAAAAATAAAAACCGCAGGGGTGATCAAATACCACCAAAGGAAAGCTCTATTTGTGGGAACAAAATGATAAAAACTTTTTTTGGGTACATCATCGCACGACCGCGCAATTCTCATTCAAATCGCAACAGCACTGAAAGCTGAAAATTGGTCTGGTAGGGAAGTGTACTAAGTGCATGGTATTGAAGTGGTTAAATGATCCACCGGTGTCGGTGAGTGGCAGCCCCTGGGAGCTGGACGAGAAGGCTGGGAGGAGACAGTGGACCGTCTGTGGAGGTCGGAGGAGCCAGCCAGGGGAAGAAGTGTCACTGGACAATGAGGTAGGCTGAGGGGGCCTGGAAGAAGGATGAGCTGGGAGTTGTAGTTCATCCAGTGCCTGGCTAGCACCAACGTACTTAACTACTCAATTCTGGGCCCGTGGCTTCACAACTGAAAGTCTGTGGCCCTTGCCCACAACGGATGGTTTGGAGGTCCTGCTAACAGTAGAGCAGGCCTCACCATGTGCTACCTGTGGTGGAAGAGGAAGTGTCATGGAGGTTTGATAAATTGCCTTTCAAGCCTGTAACAGCAAGTGTATGTGCAGGAGAGAAGAAGGAGAAGAGTAACGGTCAGCAAGAATATGTGCTGGAGGAAGAAGGAGTGTATATACAGGCGGTGTATATAGAAGGTCCTGTGATTTGATCTTTGGGCATCCCACAGTTATCCCTATCCAAGTTTATCCCCTAAATAAAACAACAAAACAAAGTACCGGCCTGTATAGTGACTCCAGGTGTGTGGAGAATCATGTAATTGAGGGTAGTGGGTAGGTGGACCACAACTACCAGCCACCCCCAAGGGGGAACATGGCTACATTATATAACCTAATCAAAGAAAGAAAAAAAAGGAGAAAAAAAACATAACACAAATTGCACAAAGTAAGAGTTCCACCTTTTTTAAAAATCATGGCACATTGATTAATTCCCGAAAGGGATGCATGCCCTTTCCCGCACCACACAAATGTGAACCTAGCCTTAACGAGCAGTGTAAACTGTGGACAACAATATTCTGAGTAATCTCAGACATTTCCTGCCACCAACTGAAGCTCAGAGATTGAAAACATCTTCCAAGAGGAGGAACAACTGAGCAAACCTGCAATTGTGTCTCCACAAACCCCAACCAGAAGACATACCTACTAACTACACACTGCTGGAGTAGGACTGCGGTTCTCAGAGGAGGGTGTTCTTTTCTTTTTTTGGAACTCTACAATGGGAACATACTTGTATTTTGCACATCTGTGTGCTGACCGAAACTGGATTTACAATGACAAAATCTGTTCTTCTCTATGGACTCCATTCATCAGGCTGCAATAATACTTAAAAAGGACCTAGTCACCAGAATTGCTGGTGGTCTCCCTTCACCTGATTGTTTTTCCTACCACTAACTTACCATTCCTTGTTCTGCACTGCATTTCTTTGTAGAGGCAGCCATCTCAGTAGAAGCAGGGTTTGGCTTCCTCATATCAGAGCTCCCCCCCTGATGACTGGGGGGGTAATGATGAAGGAACAGCAGGAGAGTTGGAGGACGCACAACCTCACAAAGGATGAAGAAAAAACAGGGGGATCCTTGCGCTTCAGGTCCTCAGGTACAACTTTCACTCCAGCAAGAACAGTGATCAGCACAGCAGTGACTTCACAAAATCTCACTACAAAGAGACGTGAGACTAGCACAGGGGTGGACTGACAACCCATGGGGCCCCCAGGCAATAGAAGATCATGCCCCCCCCCCCGTGTCCCTGTCCACACTCAAGCCAAACAAAATACCACCTAGTTATTGCACTGCACCCACATTACATTGGTTCGCCCCTACAGATGTGGGAAAGGTGTCCTGACTCCTGAGTGCCCACGCTACTTGGTCCGGCACTGGGCTCCAGGATCAGCACAGATTCATTGGGACTGAGGTACAAGGAGCCTCTCATGGGGCCCCCTACTGGCCAAGGGCCCTCGGGCAGTGCCCGAGTGCCCTTATGGTCAGTCCGCCCTTGGACTAGCAGTCAGGGGAAGCAGTGGTTTAGATGTGTATACATTCCTTTGTTTTCATCGGTCTTTTGTTTGGTCATATAATGTCATGGCTCCTCCTCGCCCTCCTCTGGCAGTGGCCAGGTCATGAGTACTGAAAAAAATGGCCTATATAACGACATGGCACAATTCTTGACTGCAGTCTTGCTTAACCACTTGCTGACCCATCGCTGCACATATACTGTGGCAGGGCGGCTTGTACAGGCACCGTAACTTACCTATGCATAGCTGCTTTCTTCTGGGTTCAGGGATACCCCCTCCCACTTGCCTGCTGTGATTGAGGACAGCGGGACTTGTGGCCCGTACACACAATCTGAAAATCAGATGAAAAATCCCGCTTTTCAAGCGATCATACAATAATCGGATCGTTAGTACAGAGCTTTCGAGAGCCAATCACCAGGGCCGTCTTTAAGGCAGGGCTGTCATTGTTGTGGGGCCCAAAGCAGCTGCCTCATACTTGCCAACTATCCTAGTTTAAATTCCCTTATTCCTTGAAGTTTTAGGCCTGTGCTGTGTCCCGATATCTAAGTGCTGCTACTAAAGCTGCCCAACTCTGCTCTATTGTTGTGTACAGATGACTCACCTGCAGACCCTAAGTTTACATGTAAATAAACGGCATTGATATGTAAATAGTGGCAGCATTCATATGTAAATAGTGGTGGCCAGCTGCACTGATATGTAAACAAAGGTGGCATTCATATGTATATTATGCCCCCCTGAGGTCATATTCACCATCACCTATACTGGATGCTGCCCACTGACAAAGGCATGCTTGAAAGGCCACAGCACATGTCAGCAGATGCATGAGGGTGTCGTTGATAATTGATGGCACTGCTGTGTATCTGCTAAAGGGCAGCACATTTCTGTGGTGTCAGGAAAGCGACTTTGTGCTCCCCAGTCCATGGTGTGCAGGCAGTGAGGAGATGATGTGCTGTAACCTCTAGCAACCTATCTGTGGGCAGTAATGGTGTGCAGTAACCTCTAGAAACCAATGAATGAGCAGTACTGATGTACAGTAATCTCTAGCAACCAAACAAGCAGAAAGCATGTGCTGTAACCTCTAGCAACTAATCAGTGAGCAGCAATGTGTGCTGTAACCTCTAGCAACCAAACGGTAGGCGGCAATGATATGCTGTAACCTCTGGAAACCAATCAAAATCGCTGCCTGATCTGATTCAGTAAATTGATTTTGAGTCTAGTTGCTATTTATTGTATGTCTCAGAGCAGGTGGAGAGTGAAATTGCATGGGGGGGGGCCCCCCCCAAGAAAATATTTGCCAAGGGTCCAATCAGTACTAAAGATGGCCATTCCAATCACAACAGTTCCTCCGAAATTATGCGATCGGACAAACACGGAAATTTTTCTTGCACGGATCCCGATTGTACGATTTTCGTTTGTTCAGTACAGTTGTCATCTGAAAATACAATACAAGTACACTACAACACATCACATCACTTCAGATTTTTTATTCTGTCGTACGAGAATTTTTGTGACATTAGTAAACTCTTCCGATTCGATCTGAGATTAGCATGTGAAAAAAAACGGACAATCCATTTTCGGATCGTGTGTATGGGGCATTAGTCAGCGCATCCTGGCCAATGATTCATGGCCAGGACCTGCTGATCGGCTGTGTCCAATCACAGCCCAGAACCCTGTGTCAGCAATCAACAGGAAACGATCACTCAGTTTCTTATCCCAGACAAAAAGGGATAAGAAACAAAGAGATATTTTATATAAAGCAGCACACATTACACATTGTTAGGCCCACATTTACCCCCTTGATCATCCGGGATGTTAACCCCTTACCAGCCAGTGTCATTGGTGTTGCCCTCATGTAAAAGCACTACACAAACTGTTGGCGCTATATAAATCCTGTATAATAATAATAATACAGTATAGTATTAGCACTAATCACTCTATTAGTGTCACTGGCGATGTCAGTGTCAGTTAGCCAGTTCCCACAATGTGCCAGTTAGTGTCAGATTGTCCGCCGCACTATCACAGTCCCATTATCAGTCCCTGGTCAGCGCCATTACTAGTATAAAAAAATAAATAAAAATTCCAGTATACTGTATATCCCATAGCTTGTAGACGCTATAACTAACACAAACCAATCAATATACGCTTATTTTTTTAATACCAAAGACATGTAGCAGAATACATTTTGGTCTAAATTTATGTAGAAATTAGATTTTTGAGTTTTTTATCTGATATGTTTTATAACAGGAAATAGAAAACATTGTTTGTTTGTTTTCTAATTTTTGGTCTTTTTTTTGTTTATATAATAAAAAATAAAAAACCCAGTGGCGATCAAATGCCACCAAAAGAAAGCTCTATTTGTGTGAAAATGTTTTTATAAATTTCATTTGGGTACAGTGTTGCATGACTGTGCAATTACCAGTTAAAGTAGCGCTGTGCTGAATAGCAAAAAAATGCCCGTGTCATGAAGGGAGTAAAACCTTCCAGAGTCCAAGTGGTTAAGTCCAGAGCAGCTTAATCACACACAGGGCCAGTGCAAGGGTTTTTGACACTCTAGGCGAAACATCATTTTGCG
>BLSH010388292.1:398194-428872 GCA_018402905.1 Glandirana rugosa | reverse complement strand
GCTGCAGGGCAGCCAATCAACAAGCGTTTCACTGGTTTTCCCTAGAAGCCATCACAGCCATGCCTACTAATGGCATGACTGTGATTGGCCAGTGTATCATGTGACCCAGCCTCTATATGAGGCTGGAGTCACAGTGCTGCATGTCTCATGCTCTCAGGTTAGTGTAGGGAGAGGATACTGCTGGTGCTGTGAGGGACAGATTGTGAGGGACAGATTGCAGATCTAATAACTAGGTAGAGATTACTGCTACTGCTTTGAGGGACAGATTGTAGATCTATAACATCTCATCCTGCATTAGAGAACGATCTCTCATCCTACATTACAGAACGATCTGATTACAGAACGATCTCTCATCCTGCATTACAGAACGATCTGATACTGGACTAGGTAGAGATTACTACTGCTTTGAGGGACAGATTGCAGATCTAATATCATCTCCCATTTTTCTTCCTTTTGCAGCCCTCTAGCACTTTCCAGGACTTTTTTTACAGACATTTTTGTGCCGAAAAGTTTGGGTCCCTGTTGACTTCGATGGGGTTCGGGGTCCGGGGTAAAGTTCGGATAACGTTCGGTACCGAACCCGAACGTTTCGGCGAAGTTCGGCCGAACCCGCCGAACCCAAACATCCAGGTGTTCGCTCAACTCTAATTACCACTCAGAGTCCAGGACGTCATATGACGTGGCTGCATAGGAAGTGGTTAATTATTGTAGGACTATAGTGTGCAGAATTATTATGAAACTAAATGAAAAACGAAAATTTTCCCATTTCACTTGTTTATTTTCATCTGTTAAAAAGTGAGAATAATAAACAAACAATTCAAAATGAAGGCTCCATGCACACTGGACGCTATCTGGGCTCTCTCGGTGTCGGGCAGGAGACGCTGCTTAGAAAACGTTCTTTTGCAGCGTTTTGTAAGCAGCGTTTACCGGCGTTTATCGGCGTCAGCGTTTTTGGGCGGTTTTTTTTTTTTCTTCATTAGCTTCCATTGACTGCAAAAAACGCCGGACGCTGATAAAATACAAATCCAAAAAAAACATTTTTTTCATCGGTTTTGGCCAATTTATATTCTTCCTCATATTTGTGATAAAAAAAAATCGCAATCAGTGTTTATTGATTGGTTTGCGCAAAAGTGGCCGCGTTTACGGATGGTGAGAATTCATTTCTGGGGTTTTTATTTTTTTTTTATTTTTTACTTGTAATGGCGGCGATCTGCGATTTTTAGCGGTACTGCGATATTTCAGCAGACATGTCGGATATTTTTGACACTTTTTTGGGACATTTTTGACATTTATTCAGTGATCAGAAATTTAAATGTGCACTGATTACTGTATAAATGTCATTGGCAGTGAAGGGGTTAACCTGGGGTGGGGGAGCTAGGGGTTAACTGTGTTCCCTGGGTGTGTTCTTACTGTGGGGGGGTTGGGCTAACATGGGCATAGGAGATCTAACTGATCCCAGTGGCAGGGATCAGTAGATCTCCCATGCCTGCACTAACAGAGCGGGGAACCGCCGTGTTTACATCGGCGGTTCCCTGCTCTTTGGTTGTGGCCGCTCATCGCAGCTCGCCGGCGGACATCTGGTCCGCCCGAGCTGCGGGCACACTCCTCTGGAGTGTGGCGAGCGCACGCGCGTGCCCCCTAGAGGCTACCCGCAGATCGCCGCCTTTTTACGGCAATTCGCGCCCGGCGTCCACACTGCCCTAGTAAATATACTGCGTGCGGTGTGGAACCGGTTAACAAAAAAACAGTGACAAATATAGCCAGCTCTGTGCCCGTTACTGATCCAACCACAGGCCCATCCATCAGGTCCGTTGAGAGTCATTCTCAGCTCATCAGTCCATAAAACTTTGAAAAATCTGTCTTTAGATATTTCATGGCCCAGTCTTGATGTTTCAACGTATGTGTCTTGTTCAGTGGTGGTCGGGTTTCAGCCTCCCTTACCTTGGCCGTGTCTCTCAACAATGAACACCTTGGTACTTCTGGGCACTCCAGGTAGGTTGCAGTTCTGGAATATGACAGCACTGGAGGATAATGGGTGCCTGGTAGCTTCGTGTTTGATTCCTCTCAAATCTTTGGCAGTTAATTTGTGTATTTTTTTCTCAACACATTTCTTGCGACCCTGTTGACTATTTGCAACAAAACGTTTGATGGTTTTGTGATCACGCTCTAATGTCTTAGGAATTTCAAGAGTTCTGCATCCCTCTGAAAGACTTTTCATAGTCAGTTAAATTGTTTTACCTAAGGAAAAGAAGCTGCCTAGTAATGATGCACACCTAGATATGGGGTGTTCATTCACTTAGGCCACACCCCCCCCACATTACACAAATACACATCACCTGATATGCTTAAATACAATAAGCATTCAAGTTTATACAGCTTGGAGTTGGACAATATGCATAAAAATGATGATTTGGTCAAAATATTCACTTGCCTAATAACCGTTCACACAGTGTATACCAGGGTTTCTCAACCAGGGTTCCTCCAGAGGTTGCTAGGGGTTCCTTGAGCAATGGTCAATTTCTACCTCTCAGATAAATTCCCAATGACACCATTGAGCTTTTTAGCTATCTGTAAGGGGGTCGTTCTTCCCAATGACCACAAGTGTAAGGAGCATTCTTCCCATGGACCATCACACTAATGAATCACGAGCTGTAGATTTGTAATTTTTAGCAGGGGTTTCCCGAGACCGGAGAATTATTTCCAGGGTCCCTCGGCATTGAAAAGGTTGAGAAAGGTTGAGAGGAAGAGTTACTCTACCAACATTTGAACGACCTATATAGGTTAATAAAAAAGTTATGCCCACCTTTCCATTATTTTTGGTACAGAACTAACATTTAAAGCTGAAGTCCTGCAGAAATGTTGTTAGACGTGTATGAAGGTGCTTCCGTACCTTTATTTATTCATTACAGGTACTTATATAGCGCCGTCAATTTATGCAGCATATAAAACACATCTATTTTACATTCACATCAGTCCCTGCCCTCAAGGAGCTTACAATCTATGGCCCCCAACTCACACTCATACATACATATTCTATATGGACCTTGCTTTGTGCACTGGCCTAAATCATTGGGCGGAGGGGAGATTATGGTGTGGGGATGTTTTTCAGGGGTTGGGCTTGTCCTCTTAGTTCCTGTGAAGGGAACTCACAAGACATCAGCAATACCAAGACATTTTGGACCATTTTAATGCTCCCAACTTTGTGGGAAGAGTTTGGGGATGGCCCCTTCCTGTTCCAACATGACTGTGCCCCATTGCACAAAGCAAGGTCCATAAAGAAATGGATGAGTGAGTTTTGTGTGGAGGAATTTGACTGGCCTGAACAGAGTCCTGACCTCAACCCGATAGAACACCTTTGGGATGAATTAGAGCGGAGACTGCAATCCAGGCCTTCTCATCCAACAGTGCCTGACCTCACAAATGCGCTTCATGAAGAATGGTCAAACATTCCCATAGACACTCCTAAACCTTGTGGACAGCCTTCCCAGAAGAGTTGAAGCTTTTATAGCTATAAAAGGGCAGGCCAACTCAAAATTGAACCCTACGGACTAAGACTGGGATGCCATTGAAGTTCATGTGCGTGTAAAGGCAGGCGTCCCAATACTTTTGACAATTTAGGGTATATTAGGGCCAATTTAGACAGGAGCCAATTCACCTAACAGCATGTCCTTGGAGAGTGGGAGGAAGCCAAAGCATACTTTGTTAAAAAGTATCCTGTTCTCATTGTGTTCCCTCATTTTTGTGCAATCCCTGTTCCTGCCAGCCTGCTTTTTATCAAACTGACCACGCTAGGCATAAGAGCTCATCTTTCTCAGGGTGGCCAGTTTTCTGGCTGTGCTGGTAGCTCAGCCTGCCTGTCCACCATAGGGTTGCCACATCATCCCTTTTATCCAGGACACATACTAATTACTCAGGTTCTGCGGTTGATTAAAGTGGTAATTAAACTCACTTGGTGCCTTATCCGTCTTAAATTAGCCTCAGAACCTATGTGATCCATATGTGTCTTGGATTAAAGGGATGATGTGGCAACCCTAGTCAGAACCTGTCTGAGCTATCCCACCTGGAAGCTCTCACTGCAGACAGCCAATCATAAAAGGCAGAGGCATCCCCCGTCATGCAACTGCACCTATACAAGGGATGTAGCTGCGGGGCAGGGAATGTTTCTGCCACTTTTGATTGGCTGTCAACAGTGAGTTAGTGGCTGTCCTTGTCTGGGAAAACCATTGAAATGTCTCTGAGATGAATTATTCACATTTGTGTTTTAAACTTCAACTTGAGCTATTGAGCTCTGTTAACAACATGCTTTTTTTCCTTTAGATAGGAAGGAAAACTTCGCCATATTTTTAAGCAAATTCCTATTCACGATAGAGAAAAGAACTTTGTATGCAGTATAGTACAGTATATTATTACTGACCATACTAAACAAAGGAAGAAATGACATACCAAGCCCCTGTACATTCCCTTTAAACTTCCCCTACAGGATCAAGCCATTTTTTTCTGTAATCTACCGATCAGGCCTTCATTTGTCAGCTCCTGTAATAGAGCATGAATGGTCTCCTTGTTATAGCCAGCCATCTGAAACCTTAGACAATCACCATTTATTTACGTATAATATTTTAATCTACGTTGTTATTTTCCGAACTGTACATTTCCTAGATGAAAGGGATCCTGGGTCCAAGTAACTCTCAGCTCCTCTTCCTATAATACTTCCTTTTTTTTTTCCTAGACTGAAAGTAATCTGCAGGCATCGCTGGCATTCTGCGCTCATAAATACAGAGAAACGCGCTGAGCGTAACCGGACACTGCTGGCAGCAGCGAGGACCGGGACTCAGTGGTGCCATCCAAAATAAAGTTCAGCAGCCTGCCTCTAGCAAGGCCCTCAAGCTGTTAATAGCTTAGGCTGCCATATAGGTTCCCCTTATTATAGTCAACACCCAAGACGACCTTACAGTTTGTTGGGTACAGCAGATGCTGAAATCATTCTAGTTGGAAGTGAAGTTTCCATGAACTTTTACCCCTGGGGAGAGGAAAAAATTGCAAATTAATAATTTATCAAAGGTACTTATTGAACTTCTGTAGTGTTCCACTGATGTTCTATGCCAGTGGTCTTCAAACTGTGGCCCACATATCAAATGTGGCCCTTTATTAGCCCATATCCGAACATTGGGGCATTATTCTTCCCTCTGTCACCAATGATGGGGCATAACTCCTGCCACTGACACCATTGATGGGGCACTATTCTTCCAACATGACACCAACAATGGAGCATTATTCTTCCCCCGGACACCAAGAGTGGGGCATAACCCCTCTCACTGACACCAAGGATGGGGCATAACACCTGCCACTGACACTATAGATGTGGCACTATTCTTCCCACTGACACTAAGAGTGGGGATTAACTCCTGCCACTGGCACCAATGATGGGGCACTATTCTTCCCACTGACAACAAGAGTGGGGATAACACCTGTAACTGACAACAAGGATGGGGTATAACACCTCTCACTGCCACCAATGATGGGGCACTATTCTTCCCACTGACAATAAGAGTGGGGCATAACACCTGTCACTGACACCAATGATGGGGCACTATTCTTCCCACTGACAATAAGAGTGGGGCATAACACCTCTCACTGCCACCAATGATGGGGCACTATTCTTCCCACTGACAATAAGAGTGGGGCATAACACCTGTCACTGACACCAATGATGGGGCACTATTCTTCCCCCGGACACCAAGAGTGGGGCATAACACCTCTCACTGACACCAAGGATGGGGCATAACACCTCTCACTGACACCAAGGATGGGGTATAACACCTCTCACTGACACCAAGGATGGGGCATAACAACTCTCACTGCCACCAAGGATGGGGCATAACACCTGCCACTGACATCAATGATGGGGCATAACACCTGCCACTGACATCAATGATGGGGCATAACACCTGCCACTGACATCAATGATGGGGCATAACACCTGCCACTGACATCAATGATGGGGCACTATTCTTCCCACTGATACCAATGATGGGGCACTGTTCTTCACACTGACTGTACAACCTCTTTAAGACAGCTCTCATTGACTAACAGGGGATCTCACATTTCATGCGACTTGGGGTCTCACAAGTCGGATTCCAAGTCGCGGCCGTGTGAACTGAACCTTAGGCCTTGTTCACACTATTGCGGATCCGCATTTGCACGGGCACTGCAGCCCTGCTGTGCCTGCGTTTCATGCAGGAAAAAGGTTCCTGCACCATATTCAAAACTCAGCGGCTGGGAAATCGCACGGAGCTTCTGCACTTTGTGATTTCCCAGCAGCTCCTGTGTTTTTAGATGCTTGAGGGTGCCATTAACCACTTAAGGACTGGAAGAATATTCCCAGTTTAGGACCAGAGCACTTTTTGCGATTCAGCACTGCGTCGCTTTAACTGACAATTGCGCGGTCATGCGACGTTGTACCCAAACAAAATTTGCGTTCTTTTTTTCCCACAAACAGAGGTTTCTTTTGGTGGTATTTGATCACCGCTGCATCATTTCCGATCACCGCTATAAACAAAGAAAGAGCAACAATTTTGCAAAAAAAGAAAACATTTCTTACTTTTTGATAAAATACAAATCCAAAAAATATATATAAAAAAACTAATTTATTCATCAGTTTTGGCCGATTTATATTCTTCCTCATATTTTTGGTGAAAAAAAAATTGCAATTGGCGTTTATTGATTGGTTTCGCAAAAGTTGCCGCGTTTATAAACCATGAGAATTAATTTATGGCGTTTTCACTATTTTTTTTTCTTTTACTGGTAATGGCGGCGATCTGCGATTTTTATCGGGACTGCGATATTGTGGCAGACATGTCGGACATTTTTGACACTTTTTTGGGACCAATGACATTTATACAGCGATCAGACATTTAAATGTCCGCTGATTACTGTATAAATGTCATTGGCAGTGAAGGGGTTAACCTGAAGGGGGTTATCTAGCGGATAACTGTGTTCCCTAGGCGTGTTCTAACTGTGAGGGGGCGGGGCTGCCAGGGACATAAGAGCTCTAACTGATCCCAGTGACAGCGATCAGTATATCTCTTACATGCCGCCTGACAGAGCGGGGAACCGCAGTGTTTGCATTCCCCGCTCTGTCGTGCCGCCGCTTTGTCGTGCCCTATCGTCGTGACAACTATAAGCGGCGATTTGCAGGGCAGAGCCACACTGTCACCGCTTATAGTCGCTAAGTGGTCGGGAAGTGGTTAGGGCCCCTTTCACACTGGGGCGGTTTTTAGGTGCTTTAGCGATAAAAATAGCGCCTGTAAAGCGCCTGAAAACCACCTTTCAATCCTCCCCATTGTGAAAGCCTGAGTGCTCTCACACTGGGCGGTGCGCTTGCAGGATGGGAAAAAAGTCCTGCAAGCGACATCTTTGGGGCGGTGGAGGAGCTCCCAAACCGCCCCTGCCCATTGAAATGAATGGCCAGTGCTTTGGAAGAGCTGCATGGCGGCTGCTTTTAACCCCTTGTCAACCCCTTCTGGGGAGGGGTTAAAAGAGCCCCGCTAGCGGCGGGAAAGCGCCGTTATAACTAGCGGCTCTTTACCGCTACCGCCCCCACTACCCCAGTGTGAAAGTAGCCTAAGAGCAGCCTGGCACATTTTGGCTGATGGTGGTTGCGGGTGCAATTTCCGCACCCGCCATAGTGTGAACCACGTAGACATGTGCAGAACGAAAAAATGTGTTTTTGTTTCGATTTATGTACATAAATTTGTTTAGTTAATTTAGTTTAATCTGTTTAATTCGTTTCTGGAATTAGTTTAGTTTATTCGTATTCAAATCGATTCAAATTTTCCGAGTTCCAGTAGTTTGGAATTCGAAAAGTTTTCGATTTGTTTTCCAATTTCCAAAGAGAATAAAATAGAAAGGATAATAAAGGAATGGAATAGAAAGAAATAGAATAGAATAGAAGAGAATATAATGGAAAATAAAAGAATAGAATAAAATAGAAACCAATAGAATAGAATGAGTAAAAGAATGCAATAAAATAAAAAGAATATAACCATCTTCTGAAAATCAAATACAAAAGAATAGAATTCAAAAAAGAATAGAATAGAAAAAGTATAACCATTTCCAAAAATTCAAATAGAATCGATTTGAATATGAATAGGACAGAAAATAATAGAGTAGCTTAAAATAGAAAACCGAATAGTGTAGAAAAAAATCAACAGAATAGAATAGAAAGAATATAACCATCTTCCTTCCTATTCTAGTCTATTATTTTCTATTCTATTCAAATTTGAGTTGATTCTATTTAAATTTTGGGAAATGGTTATATTCGTTCTATTCTATTGTTTTTTAAATTATAATATTTTTCTATTTGTTTTTTCTATGCTATTCTGTTCTATTATTTTCTATTCTATTCTACTCTATTCAAAATTCGAATTTCGGAAGATGGTTACATTCGTTATATTGTATTCTATTCTGGGGTTTTTTTCTATTTGAATGGATTCAAATACTAATTTGTTATTTTCTATTCTATTCTAATATATTCTTTTTTATTCTATTCAAGTTCAAATTGATTCTATTTGAATTTTGGAAAATGGTTATATTATTTCTATTCTATTCTATTGTTTTTTTTTAATTATATTCTTTTTATATTTGTTTATTGTATTATATTCTATTATTTTCTATTCTATTCTATTCTACTCTATTTAAAATTCAAATTTCGGAAGATGGTTATATTCGTTATATTCTATTCTATTCTGAATCAATTCAAATACTAATCTGTTATTTTCTATTCTATTCTAATCTGTTATTTTCTATTCTATTCAAATTTGAATTGATTCTATTTGAATTTTGGAAAATGGTTATATTCTTTCTATGCTATTCTATTCTATTGTTTTTTGAATTTTATTTTTTTCTAATACATTATATTATATTATATTCCTTTTTTCTATTCTATTCGTATGTATTCAAATTCAAATTTATTCTGTTGGAAATTTGAATTTCAGAAGATGATTATATTCTTTCTTTCTATTTTATTCTATGCTTTTTTTTTATCCATTTCTATTCAATTCTATTCATTTCTATTTGATTATATTTTTTTCCATTCTGTACCTTTATTTTCTATTCTATTTTATTCTGTTTGGAAATTGGAAAACAAATTACAAACTATTCAAAAACTTTTCGAACTTGAATTTGAAAATTATTTGAATTCGAAAGCTATTTAAAATTAATTCAAAAACTATTCGAATCAATTAAAATCTAAATTTGTCTGAACTTCAACTAACGAACTAAAGTCTAGAACCAGGCCTTAGAGGAAGAGAGGGAGTAGCAGACAATCAGACTCCACTGCTATGCAGATGTGTTGAGGAGAAACATACTGAAAGGAGAAGAAAGTAGACATGTGCAATTTGTTTAGTTCCGAATTTTTTTAACAAAGTTTGATAAATTCGTTAATTCGGAAGTATTCGAATTAACGAAAATCTGTTCACTAAATGTTTCCAAATATTCTTAAATTCGAATAATTGAATAATCGTAAATTCGAATAGTCGAATATTCATAAGTTTTTAAATTCGTAAAGTGAAAAATCGAAAATTTGAAAACCCGAAAATTCAAAAATCTTAAATAATAACTAACTAATAATAACTTAACTATTACTAACTATTAAATTATAAGTATTGGCATTTCCTTTCAAGTTTGGCTGTTAGTGAACGTAACGAATACAAATTTATCCGAAGTTATGAATTATCCAAAATAACGAATGCCGCATCTTAATGAAAGGAATGTAACAAATTTATAATAATAATTAATAGCAATAATAAAAACGTTTTATTATTATTTGTTATTAATTTCTTCCATTCCATTTGTTTAGATGGGGCATTTGTTATTTCAAATAATTTGTAACTTTGGATAAATTCGTATTCGTTACATTCGCTAACAGCCAAATTTGAAAGGAAATTCCAATAACTATAATATAATAGTTAGTAATCGTTAAGTTATTATTAGTTCGTTATTATTTCGAATTTTCGTATTTTTAAATTTACGAATTTTCAAATTTACAAATCGCGGTGATAACAAAAACGAATGAAACGAAAACTAAAACGGACAACATTTTCAGCAGTGCACAAGTCTAGAAGAAAGCAGAGTGATGAATCATCAGCGCTCCGCTGCTCCTTCCTTGTCCTATAAGGAGGCAGGGGGTGTGTCCTTGACCAAACTATGCAGCTGCTTGTGCAGTGGAGGTCAGGGACCTGTTTGTGCTCTCCGGTAAAAGCTCCTTTATACAGTTGTGCTCATAAGTTTACATACCCTGGGAGAGTTTATGATTTCTTGACCATTTTTCAGAGAATATGAATGAAAACTCAAAAACTTTTCTTTCACTCATGGTTAGTGTTTGGCTGAAGCCATTTATTATCAAGCAACTGTGTTTACTCTTTTTAAATCGTAATGAGAACAGAAACTACCCAGATGACCCTGATCAAAAGTTTACATACCCTGGTGATTTTGGCCTGATAAGTTGCACACAAGTTGACACAAAGGGGTTTGAATGGATATTAAAGGTAACCATCATCACCTGTGATCTGTTTGCTTGTAATGAGTGTGTGTGTATAAAAGGTCAATGAGTTTCTGGACTCCTGACAGACCCTTGCATCCTTCAATCAGTGCTGCACTGATGTTTCTGTATTCTGAGTCATGGGGAAAGCAAAATAATTGTCAAAGGATCTGTGGGAAAAGGTAGTTGAACTGTATAAAACAGGAAAGGGATATAAAAAGATATCCGAGGAATTGAGAATGCCAATCAGCAGTGTTCAAACTCTAATCAAGAAGTGAAAAATGAGGAGTTCTGTTGAAACCAAACCATGGTCAGGTAGACCAACTAAAATTTCAGCCACAACTGCCAGGAAAATTGTTCGGGATGCAAAGAAAAACCCACAAATACCTTCAGGACTCTCTGAAAACATGTGGTGTGGCTGTTTCAAGATACACAATAAGGAGGCACTTGAAGAAAGATGGGCTGCATGGTTGAGTCACCAGAAGAAAGCCATTACTATGCAAATTGATAAAGGTGGTGCTTGGATGTGGCGCTGTCTGAGTAAAGGGGGATAAATGTGTCCATGTTGTCCTGTGGTCATATGTTCTGGTACGGTAGTATTCCTGATCACCTAGTTAACCATACATATGACCACAGGACCACAGGACAACAGGGACACATTTATCTCCCTTTACTCAGACAGCGCCACATCCAAGCACCACCTTTATCAATCTCACATCCCACCTACGGGAGGGAATCTTTGGAGGGCAGCAGTCTAACACCAAAACCCATAAGCGCGGTACACACCCCCAGTCTATCAAATTACTACACAAATGCCACAAAGTATCCTGCTTACAATACACCAAACAGCACAGAGACAAGCCTCAAACCTTCTGGCACAAAGTCATTTGGAGTGATGAGACCAAAATTGAGCTTTTTGACCACAACAATAAACCCTACATTTGAAGAGGAGTCAACAAAGCCTGTAAAACACGGAGGTGTAACGCTGATATTTTAGGGATGTGTGAGCAACAAAGGCACAGGAAATTTGGTCAAAATTGATGGCAAGATGAATGCAGTTATCAAAAAATACTGGAGGAACATTTGCATTCATCAGCCAGGAAGCTGCACATGGGACACTTGGACATTACAACAGGACAATGATCCAAAACACAAGGCCAAGTCGACCTGTCATTGGCTACAGCAGAATAAAGTGAAGGTTCTGGAGTGGTCATCTCAGTCTCCTGACCCCAATATCACTGAGCCACTCTGGGGAGATCTCAAACATGCAGTTCATGCAAGACAGCCCAAGAATTTCCAGGAACTGGAGGCTTTTTGCTAAGAGGAATGGACAGCTTTACCATCTGAGAAGATAAAGAGCCTCATCCACAAATACCACAAAAGACTTCAAGCTGTCATTGATGTTAAAGGGGGCAATACACGGTATTAAGAATTGGGGTATGTAAACTTTTGATCAGGGTCATTTGGGTAGTTTCTGTTGTTATTATTATTTAACCACTTCAGCCCTGGAAGGATTTCCCACTTTAGGACCAGATCACTTTTTGCGATTCGGCGCTGCGTCGCTTTAACTGACAATTGCGCGGTCGTGCGACGTTGTACCCAAACAAAATTTGCGTCCTTTTTTCCCCCACAAATAGAGCTTTCTTTTGGTAGTATTTGATCACCGCTGCGTCATTTCTGATCGCCGCTATAAACAAAAAAAGAGCGACAATTTTGAAAAAAAAAAAAGATATTTTTCTTACTTGCTAAAATCCAAATCCAAAAAAAACAAAAAAAAAAAAACATTTTTTTTTCATCGGTTTTGGCCGATTTATATTCTTCCTCATATTTTTGATTTAAAAAATTGCAATCTGTGTTTATTGATTGGTTTGCGCAAAAGTGGTCGCGTTTACGGACGATGAGAATTAATTCCTGGAGTTTTATTTTTTACTAGTAATGCCGGCGAGCTGCGATTTTTAGCGGTACTGCGATATTGCGGCGGACATGTCGGACCATTTTGACACTTTTTTGGGACCATTGGCATTTATACAGCGATCAGTGCTATAAAAATGCACTGATTACTGTGTAAATGCCATTGGCAGTGAAGGGGTTAACCTGGAGGGGACGCTCTAAAGGGTTAACTGTGTTCCCTGGGCGTGTTCTAACTGTATGGTGGCTGGGCTGGCAGGGGGAGGGGAGTGATCACGGCTTCCATATACAGGAATCCTGTGATCACTGCCCTTCCCCCTCTGTCAGAACGGAGATCCGTATTTACTTACACGGACCCCCGTTCTGTCACTCTGGGGGGGTGATCTCGGGTCCGCCCCCCCCCCCCCCGAGTACAGTGAGTGCGCGAGCGCGCCACCGGCAGCGCGCATGTGCTCACAATACTAGTTATCGTGGCCACCATCAGGTGACGGCGGTTTGGGATAACGAGCCACGGCGGGTGGTCAGCAAGTGGTTAAAAAGAGTAAACCCAGTTGATTGATAATAAATGGCTTCAGCCAAACACTAAGTTTTTGTGCCACCATTCATATTCTCTGAAAAATGCCCAAGAAATCATAAATCCTGCCAGGGTGTGTAAACTTATGAGCACAGCTGTATATTCCAGGGGTGTATTTAGATGTTTGCCGGCAGATGAAGATGAATGAAGGATTGGCAGTAGGGATGTGAGCTGCGGCATGGAATGAGGTGGTCGCAGAGAATGTGCCCGGCTGGCACTCACCTCTCAGGCTGCCCATGATGGATATTTATACATAGTGATCAGCATAGTTAGACGTCCCGTTTGGGAAGCTCCTGTGTGTTAGCGGCTGATTTATGGCCGTCCACATTCCAGGGCAGATTTATGAGGCAGCTGCCTGCTGGGGGGGGCTTTAGGAGGAACTCCGGGCAAAGCACCAGATTCTGGAAGAAAGCTGAGAAGCTATTTACCTCCGACTGCGTTTTGTCATTCCGATAAATTGGCCAAAAGAAATCAAAGGAAATGTTTTATAGATTTTGTGCAGCAGGAAATAAAGCATCCTGCTTTCTAGGATCCCAGACAACAAAGCAGCCATGACACACAATGCAATCAATTCATTAACCACTTACCTACCTGGGCAGGTTTTTGTTTTTTTGCCCACATATTACAGGGGACCTTTAGTCATTTTTTCATCTTTCCATCTATTAAATCTTCTGCCCTTGTTGTTATAACTTTGGATAGTAAATTTTTTTCTCCTATCGTTCATTGACAGACGCAGCTCTTCACTGACTTGTGGGTTTTATGCTTGTCCCACTAGGAGTTAACTAGGTAGGGAAAAGAAACAGCTGGCCCCTCCCATGGGGGCCGTCCTCTCTTCCCACATAAACCCCCTCATAGCATTAGCTCTTCAGTTTCCATGCCTAGTTGGCAAGGAGTTGACCTGGCTTCCCTTCAGGGGAATTGCGGTCCTGTTTGTGACAGTTTTTTATTCAATTTTCTTTTACTTTTATTTGTCTTCTATCAAGCAATTGATCTGCTATCAAGAAGCCGGTCGGGGCATAGAGAGTCCATGGGCTCTGTACTTTCCCCGACCTGGCCAACCGAAGCGAGCCAGTCCCGACGTACGAGGACCCGCCACATCGTGCCCGTTCCGTGCGGGCGGCCTTGGGTGACCCCCCCCTTGCGCCCATTCCCGGATGCGATTCGGGAAGGGCGATTTTCTGGTCTGCAGCATACCGCCCAAGAGGGGGCGGAAGGTCTGCGACTGGGTGGCTACCTGCGGCGCTCATCGGAGTGGTGAGTGAGAGCTCCTTCCTTCCCCCCTTTTTAGGGGCGGAAAGGGGGACCGACGGCCGCAAAACAAAAAAACAAAAAAAAAATGTTTTCTTGCTGGGTAGCCGCTGGTGGGACGCGTGGAGCTCCGGTTCACCCCCCGTACCCCCCTCCCCCCCCCGCACCACACCGATCGTCTGGGCGTTCGTATCGATTTTTCGCCGCCATTTTGCCGTAGCCGCAGACATTTTGGGCCTATGGGGCTTTCCCTCTAGCGCTCAGAGCGGCCGTTTGCGGTACTGCACGTTCCCTGAAGGTGTTTTTTGGCCTCTAGTGTTTAACGGCGGCCATTTTAACTGCATGCCTCTGCAAATACACGTGTCTGCAGCATTTCCCTTCTCTGTGGAACGGTGGTGATCTGGCGGCGCAACTCTTCTGACGATCCATCCAGAAACAGGCAGCGGAACAGCAAGTATAGCTGGGCTCCCTGTGGGTGCTGGTGGTGGTGGGTGCAGTCCTCCTGGGTTTCCTGGTGCACTGTGGGGTGGGAGGGGCTGGCAGGGTCCTGTACATGGCTGGTGGGAGGGGCCGGCAGGGTGCTGTACATGGCTGGTGGGAGGGGCCGGCAGGGCTCTGTACATGGCTGGTGGGAGGGGCCGGCAGGGCTCTGTACATGGCTGGTAGGAGGGGCCGACAGGGTGCTGTACATGGCTGGTGGGAGGGGCCGGCAGGGCTCTGTACATGGCTGGTGGGAGGGGCCAGCAGGGCTCTGTACATGGCTGGTAGGAGGGGCCGGCAGGGTGCTGTACATGGCTGGTGAGAGGGGCTGGCTGGGCACTGTACATGGCTGGTGGGAGGGGCTGGCAGGGTGCTGTACATGGCTGGTGGGAGGGGCCAGCACGGTTCTGTACATGGCTGGTGGGAGGGGCCAGCACGGCTCTGTACATGTCTGGTGGGAGGGGCCAGCATGGCTCTGTACATGGCTGGTGGGAGGGGCCAGCACGGCTCTGTACATGGCTGGTGGGAGGGGCCAGCATGGCTCTGTATATGGCTGGTGGGAGTGGCCAGCATGGCTCTGTATATGGCTGGTGGGAGGGGCCAGCACAGCTCTGTACATAGCTTCCTGAAAAAAACACAGCACCCTCAGAGCCCTTAGTCCTGATGCAAGAAGTGGGAGGAGTCATGTAAATATCAAAATGCCTTGATGGGTAGATGTCAGTCTGGAGGAGTTGGCGTTCATAGGCAGGATGCATTTTATACAGATCCCCTTAACCACTAGAGATCCCCACTATAGCCGAAAGATGGCTACAGCATGGATCTCAATTGCCATGGACGTCCGCCCCTTTGCACGCCCCCAGTGTGCACTCACAGGCGACGGTGGCGCGTGCGGCCGATGCACGCTGCGTGGGCGTGCCCGCGGGTCGGGTGGATTCGATGTCCGCTCGTGACCCGCAATCACCTGTCAGAGCTGCAGAACAGGGAACCGCCAATGTAAACACAGAGGTTCTCCGTTCTGTGAGGGGGGACATGACAGATCTACTGATCCTTGATACTGGGATCAGTGAGATCTCTTATGTCCCTGCCAGCCCATCCCCCCCACAATTAGAACACAATGAGGGAACACAGTTAACCCCTTCACTGCCAGTGACATTTATACAGTAATCAGTGGACATTTAAATTTCTGATCGCTGTATAAATGTCATTGGTCCCAAAAAAGTGTCAAAAATGTCCGACATGTCCGCTGCAATATTGCAGTCCCTATAAAAATTGAAAAAAGATTGCCGCCATTACCAGTAAAAAAAAAAAATAAATAATAATAATAAAAATGCCATGTACTGTATAAATGTCATTGGCAGTGAAGGGGTTAACACTAAGGGGGCAGTGAAAGGGTTAATTGTGTTCCCTCACTGTGTTCTAACTGTATGGGGATGGGCTGGCCGGGACATAACAGATCTCACTGATCCCGATCACAGGGATCAATAGATCTGCTATGTCCCCCTTCACAGAACGGAGAACCGCTGTGTTTACATCGGCGGTTCCCCATTCTGCAGCTCTAACAGGGGATCGCGGGTCTCTAGCGGACATCGAGTCCGCCCGACCAGCGGGCACGCCCACAAAGCAAGAGCGCGCCGCTGCAGGGTGTGAGTGCACACGGGGAGCGCGCAAAGGGATGTCAATTGAGATCCGCGCTGTAGCCGTCTTTTGGCTATATCGCGGATCTGAACTGGTTAATCTTTGAATTTCATTTTATCAATAAACGTACTACACTATGATATTATTTATCATTGTCCCTTGCGGAGTGGTTTCCATCAATCCAGCTGAATTCAGAGTCCAAGGGGAAGAAGACACATCACCCTTAAAGAGGAAACATTGGTTTTCCAAAAGCGATATTTGACCATCCTGTAAAAAGGGGGTCAAAACATTTGGTGAGTTGCCATCTTTACCTATGTTGCACATTGGTGGACTATTGTCACTGAATCTATTGGATTCGATTAGCCCTCCAGCTGTTGGGGAACTACATTTCCCATGAGGCATTGCAAGGCTGGCAGTTACAATTACTCCCGAGGCATGATGGGACTTGTAGTTCTGCAACAGCTGGAGGGCCCCAGGTTGCCTACCCCTGGATTTTTTGATAACCTCACATGGTGTCGGCTTCACATCACATGGATTTGCTTATTTTTGTTCATTTTTTCTGCATATTGAAGATTATAAGGACTAATTGTTTATCACAGCTGTCCACTATGTGTTATGTTTCTATAATTTAATTTTTATATTCACGAAGCTGGGTCAGCGCCAATTACCTTGACTCACGCTGTTCTATTGGATGCTGTTTATAGCTTTAAAGGGGCAGAGACACAATTCTTTTCAGGTCAACTTATTTAACCACTTGCCGACCGCCGTCTGACGGCGACAGAGTGTCTCGTTATCGCAAATCGCCGTCAGATCTCCGCTCTGTTAGAGGGGGAAGGGCGGTGATCACAGGCTTTCTGTATATGGAAGCCATGATCATCCCCTTTCCCCAGCCAGGGCAGCCCCCATACAGTTAGAACACGCCCAGGGAACACAGTTAACCCTTAGTGTGCCCCCTGCAGGTTAACCCCTTCACTGCCAATTAGGGTTGCCACATCATCCCTTTAATCCAGGACACATATGAATTACACAGGTTGTTCTGAGGCTAATTTAATGCAGATGAGGCACCAAGTGAGTTTAATTACCACCTTAATCAGCCACAGAACCTGTGTAATTAATATGTGTCCTGGATTAAAGGGTTGATGTGGCAACCTTACTGCCAATGGCATTTACACAGTAATCAGTGCACTGATCCCTGTATAAATTCCAATGGTCCCAAAAAAGTATCAAAATGGTCCGACATGTCTGCTGCAATATCGCAGTACCGCTAAAAATCGCAGATCGCCGGCATTACTAGTAAAAAAAAAAAAAAACCCAGAAATTAATTCTCATCGTCCGTAAACGCGGCAACTTTTGCGCAAACCAATCAATAAACGCCGACTGTGATTTTTTTTTTTACCAAAAATATGAGGAAGAATCTTAATCGGCCAAAATCGATGGAAAAAAATTTTTTTTATATATTTTTTTTTTATTTGTATTTTAGCAAAAAGTAAGAAATTTGTTTTTTTTTTCAAAATTGTTGCTTTTCTTTTGTTTATAGCGGTGATCAGAAATGACGCAGCGGTGATCAAATACCACCAAAAGAAAGCTCTATTTGTGGGAAAAAAGGACGCAAATTTCATTTGGGTACAACGCCGCACGACCGCGCAATTGTCAGTTAAAGCGACGCAGCGCCGAATCGCAAAAAGTGCTCTGGTCCTAACCTAGGAAATCCTTCCGGGGCTGAAGTGGTTAAAGGGCGCCAATTCTCTTTTCCTTACTTTTCATGACTAACTGTGTAACTGTGAAGAGCACGTTGAGCAGACAGGTCCTCTTTACACTAGACCAGGGATATGCAATTAGCGGACCTCCAGATGTTGCAGAACTACAAATCCCATGAGGCATAGCAAGATTCTGACAGCCACAAGCATTACACCCAGAGGCAGAGGCATGATGGGATTTGTAGTTTTGCAACAGCTGGAGGTCTGCTAATTGCTTATCACTGCACTAGACCTTGAAGTCTGACAGACAGAACAATCATTATTGTGTCCCGGCTCCGACTCCTCAACTAGTTGAAGAGAACTCATTTGGCCGACTTTTACTCTGACATGTTTAGGCGCAACTCCGTCTGCAGGAGGACCATCCATCATGTATGGAGAACGGTGACAGTTCTCAGTATTCTTGGTGAGATCCTAACAGCGGTGCATTGTACCTCTCCCCATGCAGGGTTACATTGGCTTCCAAAGTAAACAGTTTGTACCCAGAGTCATACCTGCCCTTAAAGTGCTTATATAGGTAAAGCCAAAACTATTGCTTTACCTTTGGATAGAGTATTAGAAGGTTAACCCTTTTCCCCGCTGGAGCTGTTTTTACATTATTTTTGCACATATCATTAAAAAATAATAATTTTAGGCCTGAGGATTACTTAGAACCCCCAACGCATTATATATTTGAAGAATAAAATTAGTGGTAGTGCCAATTTTTTGTCACGTAATATTGGCTTAAACAATTCAGCACTGCAGTTCCACCCAGGTAAAGGTCAGCGGCTACAAAAAGTGTAGCTGAGGACTTTTAACAATGGGGCACTCACCTGTCCCACGCTCTAGCAATGCGGTCGCCCGAAGGCTCGCTCCTCTCCCCCTCCCCTCGATGGCGTCGGCATCACAAGTGTGGGCACCCCGACTTTGGCTTCAAAGCCGGGCACGCACTGCACATGCGCGAGTCGTGCTGCCCCTTGTGAATGGGCGGCGTATCTTCTGGGACCTGTGATGTGTGACCTTGTGCCAGCACTGCCGGGTTGGACCCCCTTTTGCCTTCATTCTCGGTGGCATAGATACAACAAGGTGTTGGAAACGTTCCTCAGAGATTTTGCTCCATAGTGACAATGATGGCATCACACAGGTGCTGCAGATTTGTCCATGATGTGAATCTCCCGTTCCACCACATCCCAAAGGGTCTCTATTGGATGAGATGTGGGGAGTGTGGAGGCCATTGGAGTGCAGGGACCTCATTGTCCAGTGGTGAGATGATTGGCGCTTTGTGACATGGTGCATTATCCTGCTGGAAGGAGCAATCAGAAGATGGGGGCACTGTAGTCATAGAGGGGTGGGCATGGCCAGCAACAATACTCAGGTAGGCCGCGGTGATTAAACGATGCTCAACTGGTATTAAGGGGCCCAAAGTGTGCCAAGAAAATATCCCCCACACCATTACACCACCACCACCACCAGCCTGAACCGGTGATACAAGGCAGGATGGATCCATGCACCAAATTCTGACCCCACCATCTGAATGTTGCAGCTGAAATTGAAACTCATCAGACCAGACAATGTTTTTCCGATCTTCTATTGTCCAATTTTGGTGATCCTGTGCCAATTTTAGCTTCAGTTTCCTGTTCTTAGCTGACAGGAGTGGCACCCGGCGTGGTCTTCTGCTGTTGTAGCCCATCTGCAAGAATTGCAGTTTGGGCCTCTGCAGGAGCTGGGCTAAACGCCCGAAGATTGCTAATGGATTATTGCAGTAAAGCACTGTCCTGAAATCCTGGTCTGCAGAAGGATCTTTTACCTCCCTCACTGAGGATCTACCTCTGGTTTCTGGGTGGCAGACAACTCCTGGGACATTGTCAGTAAGACCTAGAGGCATAACTACAGGGGTCACTGAATCTCAATTACGAACCAGCCCCTTGCTTCAGTGGGCCCTAGAGGTTCCCCTGTCATATTTGGTTCTGTACCTGGATAGGAGGGGCAGTGGAAGTGGCATATAGAGGAACCAACGCCCTCCATTTTCCTCCTGCAGCCGCTGAAAGGCAGCTTCTCCTGCTTTCCCTCCCACTGGCATTCAGCGGCTGCAGGAGGCAAATGGAGGGTATTGATTCCTCAATATGCTGCCCATCCTGCCCCTCCTATCCAGGTTACTTGTTTCCTGCCCCGGTCCCCCACCTCCCCTGGCAGTGCTGCCAGCTCTCCTCCTCCTCTATACTGCCAGATGCTGGGAGAGAGCGGGGAAATGGGCCGATAAATATGTAATTTACCAGCCCCATCCTTTTCTGAATGAACACAGTGAGTGATCAGTACTGACTGCTCCTATGTCCATTCATAACAGAAGCATAGCAAACTGTGTTTACTATGTTCAGGTTTGTGAATGAATGGGAAGCTCTGTGCAGAGCTATTTCTGTCCATTCATTCTGTGCAGCTGAAGCTGTAAAGATGGAGATTGAGGGCTGTGTTCTGTCTCAAAGGTGAAACATCAGAGTTTTGTTTAGACCCCTTATATTTAATCAAACTTAAAAAAAACGTAAAAATAAATTTGTAAAAAAATATATAGATAAAATAAAATGGTAAGAAAATAAGAAAAAAATAAAATAACAAAAATAAAATACTACTGCCCTACTGAACCCGTCCACGGCTCTACTGACTGACACCATTAATAGTCCTACTGACACCGGTGCTTGAACTACCAGGGTCACAAAGGTCACACTTGCAACCAGGCCCTGGCATTTTGCCACCGTGGAGGGGCCCCAAAATGGCAGGAAGAGGGCCTGCTGCAGAACATGGGAACATGGGAAAGGGTTACCGTAATAAAGGGGAGTAAAGGGCCTCAGGATCAGTGGGAATGGCCTCGGCCGGGGGTCACAAGGGTCCTTCATGGTTTGTTGTACCGGGGCCCTGAAGGTTCTAGTTACAGATAGCAGTGTGTGCTGCTCCGGTAAGGATTTCCCACTAGGAAGTTTGTCCTCCCATTGATCGCTATTATCATTTTAGAGTATTCTGTGACCGTAAACCCCTCTTCTGTTCAAGTTCTTTAGCAAAAAATTCTAGAAAGACATCCCCTAGACTGAGCCTGTATTGTCGATGTGCATGGAACAGTGCTTGTGGATTGCAGCTCCTGTACTAGCAAGGGAGCTGGGTACATTCTCAGCGGCCCCTCTGGGGGAAAGAGTTACAGACAGACAGACAGACAGATAGATGGATAGATAGACAGACTAATAGATTAATAGAGAGGTAAAATAATAGATGGATTCAAGGGCAGAATAGATATAATTGACATAGATACACTATATTACCAAAAGTATTGGGACACCTGCCTTTACACGCACATGAACTTTAATGGCATCCCAGTCTTAGTCCGTAGGGTTCAATATTGCGTTGGCCCACCCTTTGCAGCTATAACAGCTTCAACTCTTCTGGGAAGGCTGTCCTCAAGGCTTAGGAGTGTCTATGGAAATGTTTGACCATTCTTCCAGAAGAGCATTTGTGAGGTCAGGCACTGATGTGGATGAGAAGGCCTGGCTTGCAGTCTCCGCTCTAATTCATCCCAAAGGTGTTATATCGGGTTGAGGTCAGGACTCTTTGCAGGCCAATCAAGTTCCTCCACCCCAAACTCGCTCATCCATGTCTTTATGGACCATGCTTTGTGCAGTGGTGCGCAGTCATGTTGGAACAGGAAGGGGCCATCCCCAAACTGTTCCTACAAAGTTGGGAGCATAAAATTGTCCAAAATGTCTTGGTATGCTGACGCCTTAAGAGCTTTCTTCTCTAGAACTAAGGGGCCAAGCCCAACCCCTCCATGTCTTTATGGACCTTGCTTTGTGCACTGGTACACAGTCATTTGGTAGAGGGGGGATTATGGTGTGGGGTTGTTGTTCAGGGGTTGGGCTTGGCCACTTAGTTCCAGTGAAGGGTATGCTGACGCCTTAATATTTCCCTTCACTGGGGCTAAGGGGCCAAGCCCAACCCCTGAACAACAACCCCACACCATAATCCCCCCTCTACCAAATGGTTTGGACCAGTGCACAAAGCAAGGTCCATAAAGACATGGATGAGTGAGTTTGGGGTGGAGGAACTTGACTAGCCTGACCTCAACCCGATAGAACACCTTTGGGATGAATTAGAGCAGAGACTGCGAGCCAGGCCTTCTCATCCATCATCAGTGCCTGACCTCACAAATGCGCTTCTGGAAGAACGGTCAAACATTCCCATAGACACTCCTAAACCTTGTGGACAGCCTTCCCAGAAGAGTTGAAGCTGTTATAGCTGCAAAGGGTGGGCCAACTTAATTTTGAACCCTACGGACTAAGACTGGGATTAGGGTTGCCACCTCATCCCTTTAAACACATATGAATTACACAGGTCCTGTGGCTAATTTAATGCAGATGAGGCACCATGTGAGTTTAATTATCACCTTAATCAGCCACAGAACCTGTGGAATTCATATGTGTTCGGGTTTAAAGGGATGAGGTGGCAACCCTAACTGGGATGCCATTAAAATGAATGAGCGTGTAAAGGCAGGCGTCCCAATACTGTTGGTAATATAGTGTAGATAGATAGATAGATAGATAGATAGCTAGATAGATAGATAGATAGATAGATAGATAGATAGATAGATAGATAGATAGATAGATAGATAGATAGATAGAAAGACTGATAGACAGTTATATTAGAGATAGATAGACTTGTAGACTCTTATATAGATAGATTTGTAGACCAATAGGTCAATAAAGAAATAAAATAATATAAGAATTCATAGAAGGACTCATAGATAGATACTGTATCTTAGATAGATAGATATATAGATAGATAGACTCATAGACAGTTGTATTAGAGATAGATAGCCGTGTAGACTCTTATATAGATAGATTTATAGATCAATAAAGAAATAAAATAATATAAAAATTGATAGAAGGACTCATAGATAGATAATGCATCTTTGATAGATAGATAATAGATAGGTAGATAGATAGATAGATAGATAGATAATAGATAGATAGATAGATAGATAGATAGATAGATAGATAGATAGATAGATAGATAGATAGATAATAGATAGATAGATAGATAGATAGATAGATAGATAGATAGATAGATAGATAGATAGATAATAGATAGATAGATAGATAGATAGATAGATAATAGATAGATAGATACACGTCAGGGGCGTATCATGAAATTAGTGGGCCCGTGTGCAAGCCCACACCGCACCGATCATCCCTGGCTGTCAACAAGGGAGAGATCATCCATGGGTACAGTGTGGGTCAGAGCACAGTGGGCCCCCCCACCCCTCAGGGCCCGTGTTCAGTGAACACCCTGCACCCATGGATGATACACCACTGATACACGTATTTATACTGTGTCCTTATAAACCTCTTCTAATTCAAACTTTGATACAAGTACACTGTCGCGGTAATTGGAAATGATCATTTAATTTTAATTCTCATCATTCTGTCACAACTTTCACCAACTGTTAAGAAAAAAATCCTCCCAGACAAGATTCTCACTTTAGCAAATAAAAATATCTTGGCATCCTCTCTCAGGACACATCATCACAGCTTGTTCCCACAATATCCAATCTGAGTGTATAAACACGGCGTGCGAGATACCATACGAGGTATACATGGAACATAAAGTTCCCACTTCCAATATTATTGTATAAAATACTTATTTTGTGTTTCCGGCTCTCAGTGATTTCCGCAGTGCTCATAATGGATTCCTCTTTCTGCTGGATGTTCTTGCCCTATGATGGGGGCGGAGGTCCCCAGGAGCTGACGCTCTGATTGAATTTATGGCCGGGTGTGTTTCAGTACATTGTAGGGCTATCCACATTCACACAGATAATTGATTGACCCCCCTGACCCAACATTGTCAGTGCCACCCCCAACAGATTAACAGAGGCCAAAGAGCAGACAGATGAGGGCTAAAATCTGGCTTTATGGAAATCATTAACATAAACCAAGCCAATGCCACCCGTGAAATGTGATGATGGATTATCCGGGAAGGAAAATGTTATGGAACGTTGAGGGGGATTTCACAAAGAAAACATTTTTTTAATTCTTATTGGAACATTTTTATATGTACGGTATATGCAAATGAAGCAACTCAGTAGCTTTTCTTTTGCTGTCCCCTGAGAGGCATCACCAGGGGCCTGGGCAGTTCACATTCATTTTGATTGTTTTAAATTTGAACCGCAGGCAAAAAGATACAGTAAGTACACAGATTAAGGCCTCATACACACGGGAGTCTGTGAAAAAATAGGCAAAATGTCGGGTCGGACGTTTTGTAAAAAATCTGCGTTTTTACAGGCGTTTTGCATCGGCGTTAATGAGCGTTAGTGAGCGTCAGCGTCAATAGGCATTTTTTAAAAAAAATCAGTCCTCTGCTAAAAACGTCGGCGTCAAAAACGCCGGTTAACGCCGGTACGGCGTTAGCGGGCGTTAGTGGGCGTTATTGAGCGTTTTGCCGATTGGCGTCAAAAAACGCCAAAACACTACAGCTTCAGAACGCACTGGTCCTGCGTTCTAGACACAGCTCACTAACGCCGACGCCCTCTACTGCTCACAAACGCAGGCGTTTTTAGAGGGCCACTGAATAACATGGAGAGCTGCAAAAAGCGCCCATTAACGTGGCGTCAAAAAACGCCCATGTGTATGAGGCCTAAAGCCTAACTTCATCTGTTTCTTCACTTTAAGGCCTCATACACACGGGCGTTTTGCACGCCGGCGTTTGTAGGTGTTTTTTGCAGCTCTCCATGTTATTCAATGGCCTTCTAAAAATGCCGGCGTTTGTGAGCAGTAGAGGGCGTCGGCGTTAGTGAGCTGTTTTTAGAACGCAGGACCATCGCGTTCTGTAGCTGTAGTGTTTTGGCGTTTTTTGACGCCAATCGGCAAAACGCTCACTAACGCTTGCTAATGCCGTACCGGCGTTAACAAGCATTTTTTGACGCCGACGTTTTTAGGTTGAAAAATAGCAGAGGACTGATTTTTTTTTAAAAAAACGCCTATTGACGCCGACGCTCACTAACGCCGAAGCAAAACGCAGATTTTTTCAGAAACTTCCGACCCGACGTTTTGCTTATTTATTATCAGACGCCCGTGTGTATGAGGCCTAAAGGGGGAGTAAACTCCCATGCATGACTTTTACCTATAGGTAAGCCCGGAAGAAGGACTGGGTGAAGGTGGAAGCACCTTCAATGCTAACATTGATGGCTTTGTTCTAAGGTGAGTGTCACACAGTGGCGGCCCCCTAATCTCCATGCACCTGGCCCCTAATCTTCATGCAGGCATGTGGATTTCAATGGGGTTTGTTTTTGATTTTTTTGTTTTTTTTAGAAGCATGTGATTAGAGCTTGAGACTCTAATTGGCTTCATAATGGGTGGGTTTGGGGCGCAGTGCCGAACCACTTGTGTGACATTAGCGAATTAATATTCAATATTCTCTTCCTGCTTCTCCTCCCAGCCAATCAGGAAGTGGGTCTTAAGATCCGATTGGGCGGGAGGAGAAGCGATCGGATTGGCCGGTAGAAGAAGCAGTGGGGAAGCCGATGAAGTCGCCCGGGAAGTCGCAGAGGAGAAGCAACTAAAGAAGCCACCCGCGACCTGGATGGGGTAAGTAGTGGGGGGAGTGCAGGGGGCAGTTGGGAGGTTTGTTTGCTGCCCGCTAAAAAATTGAGTACAATTGGTTTCACATAATGTGCTGGTATGCATCGCATTTTACAGAACTTAAAAAAAAAACCCAGCAGTTTACTACCAATTTAGTTTTAGTTTGTTTTTCCTTTACGAATACATGCTCCCGCTGTCAGCGCTCTATACACTGCACATAACATCAGCTACATACAGTATACAGTGCTGTGTTCCGGCAATGCTACAGGGACTTTCCATTCTGTTCCTGGAGGAAAATCGAGTCGGACAGAACTCTGCTTAGCCATTCACAGGAAGCCTCTGATTGCCTTAGGTGGAGAGGCAGACAGATGATGTCACAATATCCACCCCAGTCAATCAGAGAAAGCCTTGTATTCATTCATAAAGTGCAAGCCTTCCTGTGCATTGCTGAGTAATGCCCAACTCAATTTTCTTTCGGAAACGGGATAGGAAGTCCCCGAATCATTGTGTAGTATGTTCT
This sequence comes from Glandirana rugosa, assembly GCA_018402905.1. Lineage (NCBI taxonomy): Eukaryota > Metazoa > Chordata > Amphibia > Anura > Ranidae > Glandirana > Glandirana rugosa. The sequence goes on along the minus strand of BLSH010388292.1, from coordinate 402,624 downwards.
GAAAATGTATTAAATATGCTAAAATATTGCATTCACTTGCTATAAGAACAACACAGGCATTGATACAAAGAAATAGTCGTCACATGTCACAACTCCCTCCTACGTGTTTCGTCATCGATGTCGTATACTACATATAGTGTATACAGCACGAACAGTGGGTGCATGTGTTAGTAAAGAAAATAACTAATTTGGGCCAGCCTGGCCCAAGTAAACTATCTGATGTGAAGGAATGATGGAGTTTTAAAGAGGAACTTCAGCCTTTTCGTTACCCCCTCCTCCACCAATGCATTTGTTATTCTGGCATATGTGCAGAAAGGCGCCAAAGGCTCTGCACAGCCTTTTGGGCTGGGCGTCACATCTGCACATGTGCAGGGGATGTGCCATGAATGCGCAGACATGCCAAGCTTATGACTTGCATACCAGCCCCATCTTTGCACACGCATAGGAAACCCACCTGTGTACTGAAGAGATTTAGAGCTCTGCATGAAACCCCAGCCCTGTAACACATCTGTGCACACACAAAATGGAAGGGGGGGGGGGGGGGGCATAAAAAAGTAATTCTTGCCTAGGCAATCACAGATACTCTCAGTTTACTTAAATAATAATAATATTCAAGTTTGAGAGAGGGAATGGTGAGAAGGCCAGTCATTGGGGTCAATGGGATGCAATATCAGGTCACTAGGGTCAGTGAAATGTCATATTAGGTCACTGGGGTCAATGAGATAGCTTATCAGATCATTGTGGTCAATAGAATGCCATAGCAGGTCTTTGGGATTATTGCAATGCCATAACAAGTTATTTGGGTGAATGGAATTCCATATCTGGTCAATGCCACATCCTCTTTACTGAGTTCCCCCACAAGAGATTCAAATCCCAGGGTGCTTCCACATGTAGAGTGGTTGAGAACAATCCACAATTGGCCCAGCATTGGGATAGATGGCATCACTGACCAATAGAGGCCATCTATCACTGTACTGAGCCAATAGTTGATGCCAGGTTCTCAACCACAGGAACCTATTAAAATTTGCGTGCCAGAGCACCCTGGGATTTAAATCTCTTGGGGGCTTTTGGTAGAAAGATGATATTCTATTGGGTTCAGAAAACTTAAATACTTGACAAAATTTTACAAATACTTGACAATATAGAGAGCACTTACTTTCACACAGTCTTCTTCTCAAAATCCCTCTGATTTTATCAATGGCATTATAATCAGAGACATGAAAAACATGGGCTGATTTGGGTTCAGAAGCTATCTCCACCAGTTCTTCCTTAAGCGCTTCCCCAACACCTACGGCAAAAATCCTGATTCCAGCCTTATGCGCTGCTGTGGCAGGTTCCAGCACAAGGTCTTGGCTTCTGCCATCCGTCAGCAAAATGGCCACCTTTTTAATGGCCCGCTCTCTGGGTCGCCCGCCTGCTTCCTCAGAAAAGCTGTATGTTGTGATGTATCTCAAAGCATCTCCGGTGTTTGTGTTTCCTCCGTAGTATTTAATATTCCTAGCGGCCTCTTTTACATCCTCGCGAGTCTGAAATCTCCCCAGGTCGAATTCTGTGTAAGGTTTACCACTGTACCGTACTACCCCAACCCGAGTCTTGTCCGGCTCAATGTCGAAAGTGTCCACCAGGTTGGAGACCCACTGACGAACCTTCTCAAAGTCCTCTTTGCCCACACTTGAAGATGTGTCCAAGAGGAAGATCAAGTCGTAATTGACATTCTTACAGCCTGAAAAATTGGAGAAGAAAAATGTTCAAATACGGAGCATAGTAAGGACGTCAAACTTTTTTAAAATGTTGTTGCCTGTCGGCTTTTTCCAAATGAGTCCGGCTGTGATAGCTTAGGGCAGGTGAGAGGTACTCCTTATGGAGACCTCATGGGTCTATTAGACCCAAATGTCTCCCCTATCCTCCAAAGCAGCTAAACAAGCACAGATCATGTTTGATTAGCTGCTTCCCTGACTGTTACCGATCTGAAACCAGAAGTGATGAAATTGTCAATTCAATAGTCAATTACGAGTCACAGAGGAGATCAGGAAATGAATGTTCCTCCATCGCCTCTGTGTGAGGCCACCCCTGGCCTAATACCGTTAAGTTCATGGAGTAGAACCTCACATTTGCTCATTGAACTGCTGGGGGTGGTTATAGGTAAAGTGGTTGCACAGGCTGAAAGTAAAAAACCTTTTCTGTGTAGCCAACAATACCCCCCCCCACCCCAATCCTTACCTGAGCCCCCTCCGATTCAGCGATGTTCATGGTAGCCTCGGCCATATGGGGACTCTCCCTCCTCATTGGCTGGGACAGCAGCAGAAACCCATTGGCTCCCACTGCTGTCAATCACAGCCAGTAAGCCAATGAGGAGAGAGAGGGGTAGCGGAGCTGAGCCACGGCTCTATGTGTCTTATAGATACATAAAGCAGTGGCTCATGAGCGAGCACAAAGCAGTGCCCCCAGGCAGGAAAGTGGCTTTCTTTGGGGGAGAAGCCAGGAACGCTGACTGAGGGACCCGAAAAGAAGGAGATCAGGACAGCTCTGAGAAAAACTACTGCACAGAACAGGTAAACATGACATGTTTATTATTTAAAATAACAAAACAAAGCTTTAGTATCACTTTAAGTAATTTATAATTGTGTTTATATATATATATATATATATATATAAAACTTAGCTGTATCCTGTATTCTGACTCTGCCCAATGTTCCTGCTCCTCACTGCCCGTCTGTTGATAACCTTTTGGCTGTTGTCCTGACTACGTTCCTACCTGCTGATCAAGTGTCACCAGTTCCTGGCTCCTGCCTGGTGATCTACGGTCATCTGCTTCCGGCAGACCTCAGATGGCGCTGCCTGTTACCCCGGTCCTTTTCTCATCACTACCCGGGGTGTTGGACAAAAGGTGCAAGAGAAGCCTCTTCTGCAGCTCGATCTCCACCAGGTATGTGACACTGATAGTGACAGACTGCATCGTATATCTATTTTTTTTTTTTTGCGTAAATTTCTACTTTAAAGGAGACCTTCACCCTAAACTGGTTGCTCCCAGTCCCTCTCTTACACATATATATAGTATTTGTAAGTATTGAGATGCCTGCCTTTACACGCACATTAACTTTAATGGCATCCCAGTCTTAGTCTGTAGGGTTCAATATTGAGTTGGCCCACCCTTTGCAGCTATAACAGCTTCAACTCTTCTGGGAAGGCTGTCCACAAGGTTTAGGAGTGTCTATGGGAATGTTTGACCATTCTTCCAGAAGAGCATTTGTGAGGTCAGGCACTGATGTTGGATGAGAAGGCCTGGCTCGCAGTCTTTGCTCTAATTCATCCCAAAGGTGTTCTATCAGGTTGAGGTCAGGCTCTGGCCAATCAAGTTCCTCCACCCCAAACTCTCTCATCCATGTTTTTATGGACCTTGCTTTGTGCAGTGGTGTGCAGTCATGTTGGAACAGGAAGGGGCCATCCCCAAACTGTTCCCACATATTTGGGAGCATGAAATTGTCCACAATATCTTGGTCTGCTGACGCCTTAAGAGTTCCATTCACTGGAACTAAGGGGCCAAGCCCAACCTCTGAAAAGCAACCCCACACCATAATCGCCCCTCCACCAAATGATTGGACCAGTGCACAAAGCAAGGTCCATAAAGACATGGATGAGCGAGTTTGGGGAGGAAGAACTTGACTGGCCTGCACAGAGTCCTGACCTCAACCCGATAGAATACCTTTGGGATGAATTACAGAGGAGACTGCAAGCCAGGCTTTTTTGTCCACATCAGTGCCTGACCTCACAAATGCACTTCTGGAAGAATGGTCAAACATTCCCATAGACACTCCTAAACCTTGTGGACAGCCTTCCCAGAAGAGTTGACGCTGTTATAGCTGCAAAGGGAGGGCCAACTCAATATTGAACCCCGTGGACTAAGACTGGGGTGCCAATTAATGATGTGTGTAAAGGCAGACGTCTCAATACTTTTGGTAATATAGCATATATATACAGTACAGACCAAACGTTTGGACACTTTCAAAGAGTTTTCTTTATTTTCATGACTATGAAAATTGTAGATTCCCACTGAAGGCATCAAAACTATGAATTAACACATGTGGAATTATCTACATAACAAAAAAGTGTGAAAACAATACATCTATTAAGGTGTACACAATTAAGTATCAAAACTACGGAAGTCACCCTTAGATGTTAAAAGTATCAGTACTTTTATTTCTTTTGAGAAACTTTCACAGGTTTGCAAACCAGACATGACATATATATACGATATAATGGTTTTCATAACTCTGCAGACGGAAATGTGTGTAGTAATTAACCGTGGGGTCAGAATCAGGTGCCCCAAGTTATAACTCAACCGGGAGGGAAACGTCGATATTGTCGCAGTTGAGAAGACCCTTCCGACAGGTGTTCCAAATCCTCACAGATACCCTTACAAACTGGTAAGA